>JASAMZ010005596.1:0-62894 GCA_030248115.1 Linhomoeus sp. GSCO2_2 | reverse complement strand
AGCAATACGTAACTGAACCAAAGCAGGACCAATTATTGCTTGGTGTTTATAGTGGCACTCTGCATCTGTCTCGATGAAATGAAGAAGGATTGATGATCACCGTTGCGAAGAATGATCTGGAGTGTAAGTATAATCTCGGTGCACTGCAAAGTACACATACCGTATTCCCTCCAATAGGCGCCTTCTGTAGAATTGACGCCCACTACCTCGACCTTGTAAGGGACCGAAAAGATGTGATAGAGAGAAACAATATTCGGTAAATTTTCGGAACGGAACTGGTGGGTTGAATTGTTTCAAACCGCATCCGCGAATCCCTCCCCACCCCCCCTTAGCTCCTCACCACCTTTAGATGTGACTATTTTGGAAAATGATTATTCGACCGTATGGACGAATTTACGATATGCATGCACTGTTTGGCGTTGCACTGTGTGGCACACAATGTACCTACGTTTCTCTTGCCAGAATCCGTTGGCGCGTCCTTTGATTAAGACATATATTTTCGACTTTTGATTGGAGTTTCGAGTATTTCAGTGCAAGCGGCGCTTATGGAAGGAAGGAATGGAGCCACAAAACTCGTAGTGTATCATCTGCGGCAGCAGATTACGGTTACGGAATACATAGGTAGGCACAAGCAGGTAGATGAAGGAAATTCGCTCCACTGATTCTGAGCCTAAAGTTTCCTGGAAACACTATAGGTGCTACCAAATCAATTCAGTGAAATACCTGCCTGGCAGACAGTCAAGTCGGTCACGCAAGATAGTGAGACTAGGTGGGCGTTTGCCCTTACTTTACTGTCAAATGTCATTGCGTGTCTGGTCTGGTACGACCTTCGATGTGCTATTTCGAGCGCTGAGGTACGTTACAGTAACCCCGAGCTGTGCACAATTGTCATAACTCAGCACGACGGGTATACGGTAGGTAGAAGCCTGGAATACGCTTGTTCATTCAGTTCTGATGCTCCGTAACATGATTCACACATTGTACAAGAATCTCTCATGAATCGGTCGAACTCTGCATAGTTTGCGTAGGTCTTGGTTGGGTTTCCACCTGTGTGCAGACACAAGTTTAATCAGCCCTAGTGTCTCAAGGAACCTTTCTACGCCCGATGCGTGCGTCACGCAAAGTCAAAAGGCTTCCGCTTTAGTGAGTTCCGAGTAAGAGGGGTAGTGGGAAACTTGGAGGCACGCAGGCCATATTGCGGCTAACTTCGCTCGCTGCCAAAACATGTTTTCGGCGCGCGTTATGGTTCAATGTTTTCCAACATTTGGTTCGCGGCGAAGCCATCTAAAGGTACGTATTCGCGCTATAAATACGCCAGTGTTATGAATTAGTCATGTAGTCCCATCAAGGTATGAACTGAAAAGAGCACACCATTGCCTAGGTTTTGGCAGGCTAGCCAAAATTCTCTTGTTTTCGCGAGTGCTTAGGTACTGAGCAATTGCGCAACAGCACACCTAATTTACGTGACAGAGGCCATCATTGTTTAGTGAATGAAACTGCGGCTCACTCTTCTTTCAGGCTACAAATAGCTAGACTGCTTGCTAAAGTGGCGATTAGCGGCCCATTTCAATTAGTGTGTGGTGCGAGAGAAACGCTCTCGAAGCGGCGACGTGCGTTTGAAAATTTCAAGGCCTGATCTGCGCGGCTAATTTATTGCCTTGTGACAGGCAGGCACAGGCACGTACATACCTTGAGGCACACAAATACCTTGCTTATTCTACGCACCTTGTCGACAGACCCTTTACTGAAAACGAGTTTTCCACGCTAAACATCATGAATTGCAAATGTTGCACGCGTAACAACCAAATGCGAAGTAGCTCCAAATACAGCTAACAGATCCTAAATGGAGCGTCAACCTACAAAGGCTCACCATGTGAAATTGCTTGTTTTGCTCATTGAGTCAACATTGTTGACCAAATTGCAAGAGTTGAGAGTTCGGGCCACCCTTTCATGGCGCTTCCGGATATCACTGTGTAGGCGTCAGCAGCTCTTCCGTTAGATTTGAATAGAATTATAGGAAAGGTCCATTGTGGTCGCGACCCCACGCCTTTCCCCGTTCGGCCGCGCGGAGCGACACTAATTGCTCCATTTGGCACATCAGAAGCCCACATAGAAGAGGCTAATTGGCCCGCCATTGTCGAGATCTGTAATGGATCCTCGCTTGACATGGCCCTGCTGGCCTGACAGTTCATTACTGCCGATTCACTGCTGTGCACCGTGAGCCGCGGGAATTAGTTGAGACCTGGCCAAATTGCGAGTTTGTGTATGCCTGCAGCGCTGCTTATACTGACGCGCGCTAGCCCTTAGCCGTCTGGGGGTTCTTCAGTCTTCCCGCTGCGCGATGTAGAAGTTACATATGTGCCCATCTTCAGAAGACGACTAAGGCGCTCCCACTCTCCGCATGGGCCTACTCTGGGCCCTGGCAGCGCTGGCACTGGCCCTCCTGGACTCTGGACGCTCTGAGGCACGCCCACGATCCAGAATAGCGCACACGTCACTGGTCGACCACCTATTCGACAAGATCAGCCACATGCGCCCAAGGACTGCCAAAGATGTGCGAATCATGAAGAACTACGCAGCAGCTTTGCGAGACGTCCTCAAGCATCGACTCAGTCAGGAAAAAGTACGCACCAGAAGAAGGAAGAAAGTCATGGCCGATCTACGAAGGATGAGGTCCCAAGTGGAAAGACTGTTGCCCAAGGCGAAAAGTATTTTCGACACGAAACTCCACGTGAAGCGAGCACGCGTGCCGGGTTTCGCTAGGGGCATGACACATTCTATCAACGTCGTCCACAAGGTTCGACTGACTCGAAATCGATTTTGATCGGGTGATTGATCGTTAACGTATCATATTGATCCATCGACGTTCTGTGATAGTCACTGATCGCGCACTGCGCTGTGTCACCAAGAGTAAAGGACATTCCTTGACAGTCTTGTCGGCACGATTATTCGCAATGAAAGTTGCCCAAAGTATGAATCAAGACAAGCCGCACTGCACTGCATTAGCACCTAAGGTTAGTTTGCATCAATCAAGTCAACAAAACGAAGGCCTATTTATGGATGTGCAGTGCACGTACGTCCCACTCTCAATTATAAGCAAATTCACCGCGCAAGTTTACACCACGCAAAATAATGGTACACGTAATTCTCAACTTGTGTAGCCGTCAAATCTGTGACCCATTTGCCTTTCGCGTGCGCGTGGAATTCAAGGGGGGGTGGGGGGGGGGGCGCTGTGAGGGGGAGGCGTTTATTCAACTCGACCCCTCGAGAGTGCCAAAATATATGCTCACACTCTGCGTCGTTGCGGTGAGTATAATGAAACTGTTACGATTTCGATAAAATATCTTGCCACGCGATAGCACGCCCCGCCCAAAGATTCCAGTTGTTTCTGCTGTAATTATTCCGGGGAAATGACAGATTCATGAGAACGGGAATCACACTCTTGCGTACATTTGCAAATAATGAGCGCTTCTCATCAAATATCTTGCCAGACAGTGCGCCCCGGTCACAGAGCACGTATGGGTTAGTACTGCTGGTATTATTGCCGGGGAAAATGACGGGTCACATATAAGGGACAGTCACATATAATCGGTACTTCATAGAGTATTCTGGGACTTGCGCATATAAGCGGCACTTCCACATATAAATCGTCTTGCACATATAATTAGGTACTTGCACATATAAACTGATACTTGCACATATATTTAGGTACTAGCGCATATTAATGCTTTTGTAGGCGTAAACGCGTTCATAAGGGCAGCGGCCGTTAAAATGAACCGATTGCACTTCTATTGCGGTATCTCCAACTGTAGATTGCAGTCAGATACATGTGTGAAGCAGGCCGTCTCGCGTTTCGTTACATTTCTTTCGGATCAAAATATCCTTGCCACGGATAGGGTACTAGCGCATATTAATGCTTTTGTAGGCGTAAAAACGCGTTCATAATGGGGCAGCGGCCGTTAAAATGAACCGATGCACTTCTATGGGTATGTCAACTGTAATGCATAGATTACATGTGTGAAGCAATGCCCTATCACTTATGTTAGATTTCGTCACCCCCGCCAGAGAATCTTTTCCAAATCAGGCTATGCTTGCACCCCCGCCGCCCCATGCACAAGAGTCAGTCGGCGTCGCAGTCTGGCGGGTCGAAGCTTAGGCTTACGCGACCGGTGACCGACTTCAGGTGCGCGGAGCGCGCCCTGAAGTTGGTGGTCGGAGCCTCAGCTGAGACCCGCCAGGCGCGACGTCGACCGAGTTTTAGTGCAACTTTTGGTGGGATGCACCTCCCCCATATGCTTTGCCTCCTGCTTAGGCCAGGCTGCGCCCTTCCCTGCTAGCGCTTGCGACACCTTCCTTTGAAGCGTATTTTGCCTGGTCCCAGACCCCTGCGCTCGCTTGCTGACCACGCTCTAGTTCGTGTGCCTGGCGATTCCTGTAAGCAGGGGAAAAGACACGCCGAGCGGCATATTATATGTGAAAATCACGATATACGTTAGTACTGCTGGTACGCTACGCGACGGTGACGATTCGGGCGCGCGGAGCGCGCCTGAGTGGTGGTCGCGCTCCTTCGCTCGACGGCAGGCGCGAGTCGACTATTTGCTCGACTTAGCGGATGCCTCCCTATGCTTGCCTCTGCTAGGCGGCTTCCCTTCCCTGCTAGCGCTGCGACTGAGGTTTGCTGGTCCAGAATGCGCTCGCTGCTGAGCTCTAGTTCGTGTGCTCGCGATTCCTGTAGCGGCCGCGGCGGGTCCGTTTATTGCGTAGCCGTTATGTGATGTGTGGCTATTTATGTGAGAGTGCGGAGAAGGTGTGCGCTGGGGGTTGTGGGCGAGCCCCGCCGTTTTCTGTCCCGCCCGTTGTGCCCACCCCCGAATTATATGTGATGAGTGCCGTTTAAATGTGATCCTCCCGCCACCCATTATTGCCAAAAGGTGGGCGATGGAGGGGGCGCTAATTTTCTCAGCCTTCTATGACAGGGGCGCTTATTGGAAGGGGTGCTTACCCGAGGGCCGTAGTTGGAGGATTGACGGTATGTTTTAGACGATAATGGATGCAACCGCTATTTCATGCCCATGTTCACACAGAGCGCCACATGCTTTTGCTACAAGATTTCAAGTACGAGTTTTACCGTAGCTGAAATAAATTCATTGTGCAAAGAATATTAGGCTCAACTTAAACTACTGTAGCGCCGCTAAACCAAAACGTACAGTATGTTAATGACGAAAGTTACAATTGTTCTTGCGTCTTTTAGTAACTTAACGTAGCGATGTGATTCAAATGTAGCAGCGCTTTACCGGTGCGTCTTTGAAGTCAAACCATTCTGCACATGACTTGACGCGAAATTCCACAGATTTTGTAAGAATTGAGATAGAAATATTGCAGTGAACGCAAAAAGTACAGTAGAACTTGACAGAAGCGTGCTCCGGAAACACGTTGTACAACGCTCCGCAGGACGCTGCCGGCCCGTACCCATGGGAATTCCTTAAAAGAAATAGTCAATTTATGCGGTTTTCAACACAAAATGACCGCCAAAACGCCGCTAAAGTTTCTCTCAGGGCTTCAGGATCTATTTTCACAGACCAACGTTGGAAATCCTGTAGATTTCTTCATCGAAAGGGCCGGATTTTCCTCAAATAGTGCCCAAGCGCCGCAAAATAGGGCCCGCTCGCAATCGGCGGTCGCGGCGAATACCGCGGAAAATACGCGCAAAAACGCCTCGCGTTTTGTCGACTCCAACCCACCGCAGAGAAAAACCTCGGATCCCGGTGAATTTTGCGGTGGAAATTTCGAGGTTTTTTTCGCATTTTGGGTGCTAAAATTGTGATTTTAGGCCCTTCCGCAATTGTGATACTCCCGAATGAAGGAGAGGACTTAGAAACCTATTCGCAAGAGCAATTGCAGGACATACCCAGTACTTCGGTGGTGGAAAATGGTAAAAAGTTTTGTCGAATTTGAAATTTTTTACCAAATTCTTACCAAACTTTTTTTCAGGCGTCATTTCCGACGAAGTCGCCACTTCGTTATTGGAGAGCGAGTTGGAGGACGCGGTCGAGACTACTGTTTTGGCGCGAGATTTGAAAAAGCCTAAAAAATCCGTCTCGTTTCCCGAAAATTTGGTGACGCAAGTCGTGCCGCCTCACTTGCCCCCATTTCATAGGGAGAGGGAAAGCAGCAAATTAGGTGATTTGATGAATAATTTAAAAATTTGTTAAAATGGAATTTTTCGGGGACTAAGGCTTAATGAAATTAGGCACATTTGGTGTGTGTGGCTTGAATATTTAGCTAAATTATCGAATAATTTTGGACTGCATAAAATAGAATAGCATTCACGATTGTGCAAAAGGAGAGGATTGCAACTGAAAATTGCACAAGAATTATGGTTTTTGTGTATTGTTCATTTTTACGCAAATACTGGGGGGGGGGGGGTGGGGGGGGGGGGGGGGGGGTTGGCCCCTCGTTATGTTTGGTTTTTTTGTTTTTTTGTTTTTTTGGTCTTTTGTTTTTTTCTGCGGCGCTTTTTTTTTTTTTGTGTGTTGTTTTGCTTTTTTTTCCGGGGCCCCCCTCTCTTTTTTCCCCTCCTTCCTCCTTTTACAGTAGGTAGTACCACATTGCACTATGCATGCATACAGTATGCCTAAAACACAAAGTACGCATTCAGGTAGTATAACGCATACGTGGTAGGGGGTACTATCGAGGGGGGGGGGGGGGTGAGGTGTCGGGGGTTTGGAGAGGGGGTGGCCTTATTAGAGTATTTACGGTGTCTAAAGTGAATTTTTAAAATTATTTTCAGCCGTCAATCCACACGATGTGATATCGGCCTATAGGCTAGCGTGTAGAAAGGCCCGCCTAGTGCCCAGCGGGAAAGTCGAGCTGCAAATTTCGGTATTTTCCGGATTTTTGTGGATTTATAAAATTTAGATTTGATTTTTTATGTATTTTTATTTTCTAGACTTTTCACGCCCAGCCCGGAGTCAGGCAGCACTCGCTGAGCTTAAAGGGTGGGGAGTTGGTATTTTGATATTTTATTTTTATTGATTGTTGTGAATTTTGTTCATTTTTACGGATTGTGGTTCCGTAATTAATGCAAATATCGACTGCGGGCGCTAAGAGATTGTGTGGAGCGTGTGTTGGGCGAAAAAGTTGAATTCTTGGCGAATGCAATTAAATTTCTATTTTATCAATAATTTTTTGAAATTATTAATTTTGTTATTTTGACAATTGCGTATTATTATTAACAACAAAAGTTCTTTTGTGTAAAAATCACTATTCGAATCGCTCTTTCTAGCCGACGTCACTACAAATATGTCAGCAATCTAAGGATTTTATTTGAGTTAGAAATTTAAATAGGTAAATAATTAAAGAAATTAATTAAAGTAACAAAGAGACAAAGAACAAATTACTTTCAGGCGACCGCATAACGCACGCGCACATCGACTGTTTAGAGGAAGTGTTTCGTTTCGCCCAATTTGAACTATTGGATTTTGAATATTGCTTTTTGGACGACGACGTTAGTTTCGAGATTAATTTAATTTAATTTGGTTTTGATTTGTTACGTTGCTTTTTCGTCAAAAATTGAGAGTTCGTTAAATGGCGCAAATTTTGAAATTTCGTTTGGCCTACTTGTGAAGTTAAACGTGACGCAATTTTGGAATTGAACGTCTTTGAAAGCTTGGCAAATTTTAACTTCTTGTTGCGAGGAATTAAATTAACCAGTAGCTTAGCAGATTTTGAGACTGACGGAACATTTTTTGCCAAAGTTATTTTCGCGCGTGGAGCAGTTTTGCCGAAATAGTGTAACAATTTCTGTCACCATATTGCGCAATTTGCCAAAATTGTGCCAAAATATTTTCACACGATGCGCCCAATTTGATCATAGTTGACGCAATTTTCCCGGCATATCGTCACAATTTCTATTCTAAAACCTTGCGTAGATCTATATGAGAGCAACTTTTCCCATTGTAATAATTTATAACACATTTTAAAATCGATCAATTTTATTCAGGCTGCCGTGTCACTGGCTGACACTTTGACGTTTTACGACAGCGCCATCAAATTGAATTTGTCGTTCAATCAGAACATAGGAGTGAGAGGATGGAATGCCATCTTTAGAATGATGCGAACTGTGAGTTTTTGAAATATGATTTGATTAAATTTGATAAATTAAATTGATTAAATATGATTTGATTTGCCAATGATGAAATTTGATTAAAGTCTACGGGGGGTGGGGGGGGGGGGAGGGTAAAATGCCTAAGGCCTCTGGGTTTATATGGGTATCTGGGAATTTTTGTGGAATTTTGAGATTTCGCAATTTGATAATTTTGAGAGTTTTTTTGTGGAAAATGAGATAATACAGATACAGATATATGCTATATGCCTAATCAGAGTGATTGCAATTTCACGCCAGGAGCTTTCCTACGACAGAATGTCAAGTTGTGGCAAAATTTTACAACTAATTTCTTTGTAAAAGTTCAGTAATTATTGTTTTAATTCAGAGTCCCTGTTTGGAGCATTTGAATCTGCGATACACCAGCCTCACTGAAAGAGTGGTACCTGTGATGGCCAAAAGTCTGAGGTATAATTTTTTAAAGTTAATTTTTATTTGTGTTATTTTTGTATATTAATGTAACATTTTCAATTTCAGAATGACCCACACGCTAACTTGCGCCCATTTGGAAAATTGCGCGCTGAGCGGCAAATCGCTGCTGTTGATAGGTGAATTTTTGAATTATTTGTAATTTTAATAAGTGACAAATTGGTCTCAAATTGCAGCGCAATTTGGTTGAAAATTACGGTACAGCGTCTCTATATGTAAGAAAATGCGGAATGTAGTTTTAATTTGCGCGGAAAGACGTAGAATTTGCGTAGACAGCGAATAGTCGTGTGAGTTTTCTGTGGTTTGTGAAAAATCGGAAATTTCCGTAATTTACACAAATTTGCAACGTTCATATAAGCAAATAATGTCATAAATGTCGTAATAACGATCATAGGTGCTGCCAATAGCATAAATCGTCGTCGATTTTGTGCAAATCAAAAATCCACCGGCACACACATTCAATAAACACCTAAATCTGCCTAAAATTTCACGATTTTTTACAATTTTTACACATTTTATTCAGTGTGCGCCCTCAAGACCAACCAATCGATAAGAGAGCTCTACTTGGGCGAGAATCAATTGGGTCCCGGGGACGGGGCGCATTTGTACCAATTGATTGTGGGCAGCAGAACTTTGGATATGTTGGACCTCAGGAACAACCAGCTTGGGGTACGGTAATTTTTTCGCCGCGCCTCAGCGCGGCGAGGTGTATATATACGGATGACAATGTGTGTGTGTGTGTGTGTCTGTGTGTCTGTGTGTCTGTGTGTGTTTCCGTCGCACCGAAGTAAAGTCAGGGACATATGCGGTCAAGTAGAGTCGATGTCGCTGAGTACGGATCCGATGTCCGTTTCTGTTGCTAATTTCGCATTTTCGAGATATTCGCAATTAAAAATCGAAAATGTCAAAAATCGACTTTTTCGTCTGATGCGCTAGCCGCGAAATTTCTTCAGAAATGGAAGGAGCATGGACCGCGGATAATTTGTAACACAAAAGAAATTTTTTGCAAATGTGGAATTTAATAGAAATACGCGATTATTTGTCAAAATTGCACAAATTGACTAAAATACAACGTCATTTATTATCGAATGTGAATGCTGAAATGGAAAGGTCGTATGCCAATAAGGATTTGTGACATAGTTTTGCAGTTTTTAAAAATTACAATTTCGAGATATTAACAATCAAAATACGGAAATGTCCAAAATCGACTTTTTCACCTGATGATATAGCGGCGAAATTTCTTCAGAAATGGAAAGAGTATAGACTGCGGATAATTTGTAATGCAAGAGAATTTTCTTGCAAATATGGAATTTCATAGAAATGCGTTATTATTTTTCAAAATTCCATAAATCAACAAAATAGAACGTCGTTTTTTTTGACGAATTTGAACGCAGAAATGGTAAGGCCGTATGCCAATAAGAATTTGTGACATAGTTTTGCAGTATTAATAAATTCCAATTTCGAGATATTTAGAATTAAAATTTAAAAAAATGTCAAAATTGAGATTTTCGTCTGATGGCCAGAACATCTGTTTATTGATGAATATGCACTCGGAAATAGAAATGCGTGCGCTGAACACGGGAATTCGCTCGCACCAAACTTTTGGCAAGTTTTTTTGTTGGATGTGACGTTTTCACACAGGTAGGAAACATCAGATAAACGGCGTCGTATCATGCCGAAAACATATAGCGAACGCGGCGATATCACTGAGCTTCAGATCAGCTGTACAGACAACCGTATCGTGAAGATAGCTGCACTTGGCATTAAGGTACACATTCTCAAGACACTTGCTCCAGATGCGGCTAACGATGTGTACAAAGTTCACTATACTGTTCACCAACATTTGACAGACACAAAGTATAGGTTGAACTTTTTACACACACAGCTTGTTAAATTTGTGGCGGAAATACGGTAGAATTAAAGTTTGACTATAAGTGGGATGAATTTCCAAAAAAAATCTTTCTACCATTTTTGCGACGATTTTTCCCGCAAAATGCGCGCAATTTTAGAATTTTGAAAAATTAAATTGTTTTACAGATTTCAACTTTCAAACTTTCCTCAAATTTTGACAAATTGAGTGTGAGCGAAAAATTACAAATTCTTTGTGACTTGAAATTTTCTGCCCTTTCCCAATATTGTGCAGCAAGTTGCATAATTTAAGAATTATTGCTCATTTCATAAATTTTCGATATTTTCAAATTTCTACATTTTCCATCGTTTCTACCACTTTCCTCAAATTTTACCCTCAGGAACAACCAACTTGGGGTATACAGTAATTGAAATTGAGGTGAAAATTTGTAGAAAACATAGTCGAGTAAATTTTTAAGTTTTTGAAAATTAAAAAATTTGAGATTTTCCTGAACTTATCGAAAAATTTCCACATTTACGCAAATTCTCACAAATTTCTGGACTCTTCATATCGTTCTTAGAGTGTCTTCCAAACTGTACAATTGGTTTGTACAATTTCCCAAGTTTCCACCAGATTTTCGTAACTATAATTTGCTACAATCTCAATCCAAGTCCCACAACTAATTTGTGACAAATCACTACGATTTTCTACAATAACCACAATATTTTTTCACGGAGTCCCACATTTTATTGTTTCGCGCAATTCTTACACTTGATTGCTCCAAATTCCTCAAAAATTTCCCCAAAAGTCCCACAATTTTTTTGCAGGACGCCGGCCTCAAATACCTATCCGACGCTTTGCGAGAGCGCGAGTTCCTAACGGGCGCCGCACTGGCGGGCACGGGAAGCAGCCACTCTGCACTCACCACTCTGGTGCTCTGGAACAATAAGTTGACTCCTCAGGGCATGCTGCAGTTGGCTGAGGCATTGGTAGGGATTCTGTGTGTCTACAGGGTGTTTTGTTTGTTTTTTTTGTGAAGTTTCGAGTTTTCAGCAAAGTAACACCACTCTGGAGACGCTGAATCTGGGCGCCAACCCGCTGGGCACGGCCGGCATACTGTATTTGAAGGACGCCCTAATTAGAAATCGATCGCTGCTTAGATTGGGATTGCAGTCGACGAGGTTGACCGATCAGAGTGAGTGCATTAACGCATACTGCAACACCTTGGGGTCGAGTGCCACCTAACAAGGATCGCATCTGTACGTACGGTTAGCTAGACGGCGCCTGCTGGCCAGCACAGTTTCCCAAAGCTGACAGTTGTCCAATAGATGCCACTCACGATGACATGGAGTCGTGTTTGACTTGTAGCAATGATGACTAGTCATGCGAGATGGCAGAGATGAGTGACGATATGTAGTAATCTCAAACACATGTGACAACTCATCATCACAGAAGCAGCTTGCAATGGCATGTCATGTGTGCAGTACCGTCGCACGGGGATACTTTGCGGGGATTTCAAGGTTTACGGCAAATATCTTAAAACTTCTCAAACTGAGGCGCTCAACATTTTCAGCATTGATTGACCACCACATAATCTGCTCAATGTCACAGAATCATTCATAACAGCTTTACCAACTCTTAATTTTGAGTATTTTAGTAGCCCGCAAAGTATCCTTCCCAAAAAGGGATACTTTTGGTCTCTTGAATCCTATGCTAAACACAAGGGGGAACTTTGCGGGATTTTTTGCGCTGTTTTGCCATACGGCTGCTAGGTGGCGCTCAGGTCTGTGTGTTAACCGTGCGCCTGCCAGGCGGCGCCAGAGTGGACATATACGGATTGGATTATGGCAAGTGCGAATTGCGAGAGTGGCGAGTGCCTGCGTGTACATGTAGGCCCCGTGGGCTCGTATCGCAAGGCATGCATGTACGCAATTGGCACTTTTAGCTACCGATTACCAGTGCTTTTGCACGCATGAAACCAACCACGTTTGGTCCATGACATCCTGTTCTCGTGTTTTGTTTGCACGAACAATAGCGTCTACTGCCGAACGGTATTGATGAATGGGAAGGGATGGTCAATGACGACACAGAGCGGACAGTAGCGATAGCGTTTACAAACGGATGGACAGTAGCGTCTACTGACACTAAGTGTCAAGCGCGCCCGACTTTGCCAGAACTTGCCCTCAAAAACTTTGTGTGTTGGCGACAGGGTTCCGCACGGGCCTAAAAATTGAGGCCCAGGCCCGCCCGAAATGGAGATTGAAAAGCCCGGCCCGGCCCGGCCCGATTTTCTGGGCATAAAAGCCCGCCCAGGCCCGGCCCGTGGCCCAATTAGGCCCGCCCATGGCCCGTCGAAGCGTGCGGAAAAGGCCCGAAATGTGCCAGATCGGAATCTGTATATCTTTCACAGTACTCCGGCGATTTCGCTGAAACTTGAAGTTGTTGTAGTCCGACATGTGTTTTATAGTGTAGGCAAATTTGAGCATGCTGCGCCTTCTGATGTAGCAGTTACGGCACTGCACACAAGGGGTACTACCAATATTCATCGGCGCCGTCGTAATCACTGAACTATGTGCTGGGATGTTTGCTACAAACTGTCCCAAGAGAAGACGGAGTACTACGCTATTTTAAGACACGCTTATCCAAGGTGTTGTCATTCGAATGCAAAAGATCGCGTTAAGAAATTCGCAGCATTGCGCCAGCTTGCAAGCTGAAAGTTGGGACTGTTTGTCTGAAACAGCCAGGTATGTACATATGTATGCAATCCAAACGCACCTATCGCGACACCCTCTAATTTTGTTAAGGTAACACAGACCAGCATAATTTTGACACAAACTACAGCTCCTATAGGTCTACATTCACTGAAAATTTCAGAGCAATGGCAGCTGTGTTGCAAAAGTTATTAATGACGCAACCAGCTGTGCTCTGAAACGATGTTGCAACTGCAAATTTGTGAGGTTCAGACTGAAAATTGAGGCCCGATTCAGGCCCGTATAGTGTGGTAGGCCCGCCCGGGCCCGGCCCGATCCAAAACCCAAAAGCCCAGGCCCGGCCCGGCCCGATTTGGACAACCCAAAAGCCCGCCCAAAGCCCGCCCATGGGCGGGCCGGGCCGGGCTTTTTTCGGGCCGGCCCGGCCCGTGCGGAACCCTGGTTGGCGAGGCATTTTCAAAGAGACTCCTCTTCTCTAACCAATGGATGGACTGCCTTACGGAACGAGCCTAGACGCTCATTTGCGTGCAGATTCCAAGATAGAGTAAGGTTGAGTAATTATAGGAAAGGAAGGGAGTCAAGCGCCGCAGGGGGGGCAGAGTAGGCAGGCGGCCATTCGGCGCATCTATGGAAATTACCCATATCAATCTACTCACGTTCAGAAGAGGCAGAACAATACTCTGCCACTTCCCCGCCGCGCGCGCGGCCCAGTGAGGCGCCGAAACAATGACGGCGGCAGCGCCGCTGAGCCGAGGGACGAGGTAATGGAGTTGTTTTTCACACCCGCAAAGTTCCCCAAGATGACTAAAAACTTCAAACATTTCTGCACAAAATCTTTGTCTTCAACGTCTTGCTGTTGTGACCAACATAAGCAGAAAGTCCGTTCTCTTGCACACATGGCAGTACGAAATTCGTCGCTTTGCCACTTGAAGTCAATGTGACATGTGCCGCTTCCTTATGGTGCACAAATTGTATGCCGAATGGGGAAACGACCGCTGTATCTGCACCAGCGCACTGTTTAATATAAAAATTTAAAGGAAGACACAGTTCACTTGTGTTAAGATCATGACCAAACTTTGGTTGGATTAATTTCGGCTAGCTCATTCTATAGCAAAATACCACATCTTTTGTAGGCTATCCGCAAAGTATCCCTCTCCGGTAAAATATCCCCATACGACGGTATCAAGGAGAAGGAACTGGGAAACCCCACTCTGTCCTCATTGCTGTCCCCACCACAGACACTCCATCACACTTGTCCAACTAAGTGGTAGAATGAAGGGCAAAGCAGGTACTTGGCATGAACTGGTAGTGGCACTACTCCTCAGACAGCCGCAGCACAGGTTGGGGCTAGGCAATGGTTGCGAGTGTGTCAAGACAAGGCAAGGCGTGTGTGTCCAATAACTGTCGAACTACCACTCCATCTCAATGAAGTGCTTAGTGCAGTCTTGATGGTATCAGTTCTAGTAGCAAACTACATGATTGGAAGAAGCCCCAGATGGTCATCTCCGGAAAACCCTACCCAATGGCACGTCATCATGGAAAACCCCAAGTGGCAACATGTTGTCAGCCAAAAACCTTTGACAATGGCACATCATCCCCCGAAAACCCATGGCAATGGCATGTCATCACCATAGAACTCCACATGATGGCATGCTGCTGTTGCTCCAGAAATGTGGGTGACGATGGATTGTGTCGCTGTAGACATACAAGATGACATGTCTTCATGCCTGCTTGCCATGACAATGTGTCATAACTTCAAGATGCAGAATGCTGATGTGTTGTCATCTTGCGGGAGACCAACTCACATCAGCTGGCGCACTACTGTATAATTCGAATTTTAGTGCCACCTTATGGCAGCACTCTACCCAAGGTTTTGCTAATCGCGTTAAATTAATTTGATATTTTTTGTGGATTCTTACGCTCTCCCTCCTTCCCTCCAGGCATATTTCCATTGAAATCTACAATTTTCAGGCGCAGTGGCCATAGCAGAGATCCTAGCGGATAGCACCACTCTCCTAAGGGTGGATCTAAGAGACAACGGGGAGATAAAGTCCGCCGGGCTGTTAGCCTTGCATTTGGCGGCCAAGATCAATGAGAGTTTGACGAGTTTGAATTTGGATAAGTCCTGCTACAGGTGCCCCAATTCGTCTAAGGTGAGAGGAGGTGGCGGGGGGGGGGGGAGGGACTGGGGGAGGGAGGGCGGGCGAGAGGGACGGAGGGAGGGAGGGAGGGAGGGACTGGGAGAGAGGGAGAGAGGGACGGTAAACTTGAGTAACTCACCCCCCCCCCAAATTTAGGTAAAAGACTACTCGGATCAATTCAAGACCTATTTTGAAGAAATCGAGACCTTTTGCGCTCGAAATCGCCTACTGGCCGAGCGCAGACGCGAGATGAATACTGTAGAGGGAGAAATTGCTAGTTTAGTGCGGAATTTGGTGGATAGAGTGGTTTCTATGGAAGAGAGTGGTGAAAAACAAGCGAAATCTATGGAAAATGGAGACAAATCGACAGAGAAGAATATCAGTATAGAAGTGGGAGCGAATTGGCGGGAGTTCGTGGGTGGGAGTAATGAAGAGCGGGAGTTTACTCCCGTAACTCAGAGTTCAAAGAGCTCAAAGAGTGCGGAGGAGTCAAAGAGATTCGCCAGGGCCTACTCGCTCACCTGCAAGGAGACGGTGGAGGACTTCGAGGGTGGGTGGGGGTGATAGGTGATACTGTATCTCCCCCCCCCCGTCCCTTCTCCCTCCATGAGTGGAAGTTTAATCGGTCACCCTATCGCCTACCCCCCCCCCCCCCCCCCCCCCCCCACCTTCTTTCACCAATCCTCTACTACCAGTTGGCTCCCACCCGAAGTAACAACACGCCCTAATTCTCTTGTCGCGACTATGTATCACCAGCTCACCCCGCCCCCCCCCCTTTCCTCTATCTATCCTCCCCTCCTCCCCCCGTCCCCCCAAATGCAAATCCTGTAAAGAAACATAAATTGTAACAAAAGAAACAATTTTGTAATATTGTTAAAAACGTGCGCAGTTGAAAACAAGGAATGAAGTGACCGAACACAAACGCAAGCTCTGTATCATGGACGAGCATGCTAAAACTAAATAAAACGAACGAAAAACACTGCCAAATTTAGAATTTTCGAATTCATTGTTCCTATTCCAGAGCGGGTGGCCAGCCTTCCCAAGCCCCTCAAGCCCCCCGCCCCGCCCAAGCCCCGCTATTCGAGCGAGGAAGACGAGGAGGCTGAGAGGGCTACGGAAGCCCTGCCCACTACAGTATACTCCGAGGGCAGCGGATTGGATGAGGGTAATTTGAAATTGGCGGAAAATGGAACGAATTTGACGACTGCTATGGCCAGTGGAGGGGTGGAAGGTGGGCATACCTGTAACGCGCCCCCTCGGGGAGGGGGGGGGGGGGCAATCCGGATTTTGGGGGGGGGGGGGTTACAAAACCGAGTAGGGAGGTACATATGAACTAAAAATTTGGCAAAAAAGTAAGGAAATCTTGCAAAAATAGGGTCAAGAGTGCCAAAAATCGCTTAATTTTGATCGAAAACAACCTAAATATAGCGCCGCAGGCGAAAATTTGGCCATATTTAAGCGCCGCAGGCGAAAATTTTCGCAATTTTTGGGAGGGGGGTCTTTCAGGCCGGGCAGGGGGGGGGGGGGTAGGGGGGGTAGGGGGGGGGGGGGGACATCTCCGGCCAGGGGGGGGGGGACCCCCCCCCCCCCCAGCGTTATAGGTATGAAGGTGGGTATAGTGTGAGGCAGTAGCGGATCTAAGGGGGGGGGGGGGGGGGGAGATTGTGCGTCCGCCCCCCCCCCCCCCCCCATTCGGCCAAACCGCCCCCCCCCCATATACCCTCCTCCCAAGAAAAAATATTGCGCGGTAGCATGTTCGGAGCAAAAAATTTTCGCCTGCGGCGCTATTTTATAGCAATTTTGTAACCTGAAAAGGTTAGAATCGGCACAATTTTTTGCCTGCGGCGAAAATTTTTGATGTACTTTTGTAGCGTCTTGGTCCCCCCTGTGGCCTCAAAAATTCCCTCCCCCCGCCTATTCCAAAATCCTGGATCCGCCACTGGTGTGAGGTACCCGTATTTTGAGAAACAAGAACCCCCCCCCCCCCTCCGTTAGAGTTAGAAATACATTAAGCACCACTATAGAATGGGACTAGTTTATACACGCGCTGTCACACTTTCTAACGCCAAATTGGGATACCTACTGTCAATACAGTAACCAGTATGCACTAGTTCGGCCATGCAAGTGTATAGAGAAATATGAATAAGTTAATTTTCCGATAAAACCTACAACATTCGAAGGGTCGAGTTTTAATAAACGTCCCCCCCCCCCCCCATCTAGAAGGCCCTCTAGAAGGCCTTTATTGGAGGAGTTACCATACTGTTATAATTTTTTTAGCCACATAATATTTTTCAATTTTCAGCTCAGCCCAAGCCAAAATCCAGCAGCGTTCTCAGCCAGTTGAACCCCCTCTTCCAACCCTTCCAAAAATCCGGTCAAAACCCGTTCAAAAACCGGTTTTCCATAAGCTCCGTGGTGTCGAAAAGCCGGTTTTCTATTTCTAAGAGTGAAAACAATGACAAAACACAAAACAGAAGAAATACTATAAATAATATAAATAGTAACACAGCCACGGAAATGAGAGAACTGAACACCGGGGAGAGAATGAGTGTGTTTTTGGCAAAGGGAGGGAGACCGGCGAGTCTGAATGTGATACAGGGTGGGCTTTTGGTTGGAATTGCTATTGTTTGCCCTCCATACCATGCGTGAGGGGGTGGGGGGGCTAAGCGCCCTCCCCCCTCCCCCCCTCCCCGCCCAGACTTTAGATGCCCCCAAAGCTTCCCCCTCACGAAGCAACCCTCCCCCCCCCCCCCCTTCCCAATGAACCATAGGTGCAGGCGGGGGGGGGGGGGGGGGGGGGAACCCCCCCCCCCCCCCCTCTGGCCCTGGCCTCTAGTGAACTTTTCACTGATACTCCCCCTCCCCTGGCATTCGAAATTCGGAAAAAAATCCGGAAATTTCGGAAATTTTCTTGTATTTTTGGTAGTTTTTAATCCTATTTTGTCCAAATTTTCGCCTGCGGCGCTATATTTCGTCTATTTATGCACAAATTAGCGTGTTTTTGACCAAATTAAGGCGATTTTTAGCGTATTTTTTGCAATTATAATCAGCTGTTCACTGTTCCCGGGACCCCCCCCCCCCCCTCGCAAAAATTTTCCTTAACTAGAACCCCCCCCACTGGCCTCCGGGTGGCCTGCACCTATGCAATGAACTGTCAGTTTCCAGCCCTCAGCTACCCTCCCCCATGTATTAGCCGCCCCCCCCTCCCCTTTCCCCAGTGAAGTACCCCCTCGCGTGGAACTTCCCCTTCCAATTGCCCCTCCCCCATTCTCAGATTGGTTATTTCGACACAACCCCCCCCCCCCCCCCCAATTCCCACTCTTTGCTCTCTACTCAGGCTCCTCCACCGTAGCGTCCAGCCACCACTCCCAGCACTCTTCGCAGAGTGGGAGTGGCGAGAGTGCCACTCTCAGCACTCCAAATAACAACTCCGAGTCAGTAGACACTGTGGTGAGATCAGTGGTGGAGGATCTGGTCACCTTTTGCTCCTACGAAGTGGGGGATTACGCGTTCACTCCTTCGAAGCCGAGAGGTGGAATCGTAAGGAGACTTGGGGGAGAAACAATGGTGGAGAGAGGGTGAGTGTTGTGGATAGGGTTTGTGGAAGATAGAGGTAGATTTTTTTGTTTCAATCGCTTCTTTGCCTCCCCCCCCCCTCCCTCCGTCCCTCCCTCCCTCTCTCCCTCCCTCACTCCCTCCCTCTCTCCCTCCCAGTCCCTCCCTCCCTCCCTCCCTCCCCCCTCCCCCCCCCCCACAATCCTTCTCAATTTCCAGCCACTTCTCCCTCTCGCCCCTCTCGCCAGCCCCCCTCCACCCCCTATCGGATACTCGGACTATCCCGGTAGAAACCGAAGCCGAATCGGAATCCGAAATAGAATTGGCAGTGAAGGATACAGTTAGAGAATTGGTCAAGGGTTGCGTTCTCATGGAAAGGGACACGCTTAGGCGGAGCGTGACGAAGAAACGCAAAAAGTTGATCGGGAAATTCAACAATAATTTTGATGAATTAGATTGATTTAGGAGCCGAATTCAGGAGTGAAAAGTGGAAGCGAAGTAGGTTGTGAGTCGGGTTTGATTGAAGTGGAATGTGTGGATTTAGGTAAGGGAAATACAGGGTGGCGTAACAATTTAGAGTTGGATTTTCTCAAAAATTTTTATTTTTGCCACCCTGTATTTTCCTTCTTATTAGGCAGTCATATTACTACAGTAGCTTCTGAGCGGCCACTTGTACAGAGCTTTTTCGCGCGCGGTCATAGTATTTTCCGAAAAGTGTGTCATTTGTGTTTGAAAACGCGCATAAATTGGCGATTCCAAATGTTTGGTTTTTTCGCCCGGCCTCAGCCGGGCGACACCCTACGAGAGCTCGGCGTGCGTGCGTGCGTGCGTCCGTGCGTCTGTGCGTCACGCTCTCAGATCTCGGCGTTGGAAAGTCGTAGAGCGGAGATCTTGGGCTCTACGGATAGGTCTCGACTCACTGATCATTCAGCTAAGAGGTTTCGAAATTCAAAAGTTTGAATTGCGCGCGCTACAGTAAGCCGAAGGTCAAAACGCAAAACGGCTCTGGCTCGCTCGTCTTACGTCGTAGAGCGGCAATCGACACGTCAGGTGAAAGCTCTCGACGCGTTCTTTCATGCGACTGCAAAAGTTCTTTCAATTACGCAAACACGCACCGCGGAAAACGCCATTCTCGACATTTTGACGCTAAAATCGTTCTCATTCGCTCAACTTGGGTCGTAGAGAGGTGATCTTGAGCACCTTGGATGGCTCTCGACTCATTGGTCATTTGTTCTCCCATTGGTCGAAACTCAAAGTTTGAATTTCACGAGTTACAGTAACCCAAAGGTCCGAAAACGCAAAACGGCTCTAACTCGCTCGTCTTACGTCGTAGAGCGACAATCGACACGTCAGGTGAAAGCTCTCGACGTGTTCTTTCATGCGGCAGCACCAATTTTTAACATTACGCAAACACGCACCACGGGAAACGCCATGCTCGAGATTCGAACACTAAAATCGCTCTAACTCGCTCAATTTGCGTCGTAGAGAGACGATCTCGAGCTCAGTGGATAGCTCACGACTCACGGATTATTTGCGAAACTTGAGAATTTGAATTTCTTGAGTTACAGTAACCCGAAGGTGCAAAAGCACAAAACGGTTCTAACTTGCTCGTGTTACGTCGTAGAGCGGCAATCGACACGTCAATTTTAAGCTCTCGGCGTGCTCTTTCATGTGTCAGCAAACATTTTGTAATGACTAAAACACGCATCACAGAAACAATAGTTTTGAGTTTTACTCTGGAACTTTCTGAATTGCTCATGTTGCGATTAGAGCGACACTCGGCACGTCATTCGAAGGCTCGCTACGTACACATACTACACGCGCCAAGAAAAATAAAATTCGTTTTGCTCCATGGACAGAAGTACGACACGGCTTGATTGCTCATAGTGCGTTCTTTTGTGTTCTGCCATATGTTTGTCAAAACTTTGACAAGTTTTTGTCACTTTTTTAAAAGCGTTGCTCGAAAGAGTAATTTTCTTGCTCTAAAAACCAAATCCCGGGCGATATCAATATTGCTAAGCAATACCCTCTTGCGAAGGGGGAGCTCGAGAAGCGGAGCAATACGGGCGATGAGCTCTCGCACTCTCTGCAGAAACAACGCAACTCTATGCAATGTCAGTCAGAATACAAACTCAACTTTTTAATACCGAAGCTTGTTGTACAGTGCGATATACCGTGTCCAATAACGCGTTTCGCGTGGCACTGTGCAGCCTTCCGCAAGAGAAATGCGATGTGATACCAGCGCGGTGTGAATTCAAGTGCGTTCTCATCTTAAGTGTCGTCTAAGTGTGGTACTTAAAAGCTCTGGTGATGTCTGTCTCGCTCTGTGTTCTGTTTATTCGGAATAAACGCTGCGTGGAATTTGGGGTGGATTTTGGGAATTTCGGAGGTTTTTCGCGAAAATCCTCTAGCGCTTGACATTTTCTTTAATTTTGACATTACTCACCAAATTTTATCGATTTTAAAACGGCAAAAAATCGCAAAAATGCTGCTTGACAACGAGCATTTCCTATTGGAATTGGGGAAAATGTACCAAAAGTCTCGATTGGGCACAGGCTCCGCCTCAGTCTCTGTCACCATGAAGAGATGTGAGTTGTTTATAGGTATTTTGTATACTATTGTGTTTTATAGAAATATAATTAGGTGCAGCATTTTTTGTTTGTGATGTGTCGTGTGATTGGTTGCAGCCGATATTCGCGCAGTGATAGAGAATGGTTTATATGTTATTTTATTTGTCTTTTATTTTTATTTTGTGGAATTTTTATAGTATTTTATAGTATTATTTATAGTATCATAGTAGTTATAGTATTTATAGTATTTTATATTATTTATTTTTAGTATGTATAGGGTAGTTTAGTTATTTTGTAGCGCATATGTTTTATAGAAATGCGGTTATTGGCACTCGAATAAGCCCCCCCCCCCCACCCGTCCCCCAATATTGGTACCCCATACTCACTGTAGTATTTTGTTTGCTGCGTGTTTATGAGACGTAGGTAGTAGTGTAATACCGTAACAGTACAATTACTCTCCAGTGAGCTGCGTGGGCTTGTTATTACACCTTTACTTTTGCTGGCTTATTCGAGTGTTTGCGGTATTTCCTCCAATAAGCTTCCCCAGCCAAACCTAAATCATGGGTATCAAACATATGCCGTAAATCTCCAACAAGCCCCCCCCCCCAGCCCCCCAATAGACTCCCCTAGAGTGCCCCCAGGGGCCTATTGTACAAATTTGCTGGATACCGTAACCTCCAATAAGCGCCCCCCCCCCCTCCAATAAGCGCCCCCCCCCCCCCCCCTCCAATAAGCGCCCCACCTAGAGGTAGGTTGAAAAAAATAGGCGCCCGGGGCGCTTATTGGAGGATTTGTGGCATTTTCAAATCCCCCACCTACAGTACCCCTTTCCATAACAGACGACGGCCGCACCAAGCCCCACCCCCGAACGGAAAAGGGTCGCTCACTGTCTGAAACAGCGCATCATTCGGCGGAGTACAAGTGCTTAGTCAGGGCTAAGCATGGCGCGAATGCCATTAGCACAGTGGTAAGTGGGGGGGGGGGGGGGGGGGGGGGGGGGTTGCCATGTGGGCGGGAGATAGGAACCCCCCCCCCCACCACTGTAGTTTGTCTCATTTTACCCAACAACATTGAGTGATTCTTGGCATTCGTCGTTTGCGATTGGTCCGAGAGATACGGTATATCGAATACAAGGTATCGATAGGTACGGTAGTTCGTTATACCGTGGTGTGTCGCGTTTTCCGTTAGTATACATCGGGAAAATTCAACCCGCTTTCCGCACTTTTCACGTTCCTTCACGGGACATGCGACGTTTTTCGAAATCTGGCGAAAAAGTGCCAGAATCACTTAAATTGGGCTTGAAATAGCTAGAATGCTGCTAACAGGGCGCAGGCGAAATTCTGGGTGAGTGGAGGCGATTCGGGGGGGGGGTTGTCTGGGAAGGGGGGGGGCGGGGTGGTGGGGGTGTCTGGAGGGGGGGGGGGGGGGCTCTAAGTGTAACCACCCACCCCCTTTCCATCGCAGGTCAACCCCAAAGAGGTGAACAAGTTCCAACTGGCCTACGCCCAAGTCATAAAAGCCAACATTGACAACCTCAAGAAAGCGAGTAAGAAGAGCGCTTCCACCGCCGACAAAAGTGCCGCGAAAGCAGCCAAGAAGAAGCAGAAGAAAATTGGATGAGAATATTGTGTGAAATTTGTGGATTTGGTGAAAATTTGTTGCGCTATTTATGGGTTTTGAAGCGTACCTATGTTGGGTGTATTTTGTTGATGTCTTGGGGGTGCGGTAGCTTTGGAAAATGAAATGAATTCAGGACTGGTACAGGATTAGGGCGTGGAATAGCATGACAGAATAGAACGCAACCGCATCTCACGAATTGCAAACATGGCATTTCGAACTTTCTCACTTCGTCAACCGGAATTATAGGAAGTTTGCCAGAATACTTCACTTTCGATTGCTTGCGAATGACGACATCTCACGTACCTGTATTGTGTACTATGTATGTTTGCATGCAAGAGTCGCACAATGTCAATCGCTTCTCTGACACTGACTATTCGCTGACTGGACAACCTGAATCGAATGGGACCAGTGTGTCAGTGACAGTTTGCCGGCGGCCCGCGCTACACAACAATGGGACGAACGTTGCCATGATTCCTTGTCAAAGTTAGATGGGTAATGGCACTATCGGGCAGGACGATTTGGAAACGAGTCGAGTCGAGTCGATGGGCTCTCTGTCCGTATGCAAGCTGAGTCTGTGGGCACACAGAGTGAGCCAGTGGCGTACAGCCAGGGTGCATTGGGGACGTACATGCTTGTTCTATTCTATAGGCCGACATGTACCTAATAGAATAGATTTTTGTGGCACTGTGCGTAGACGAAATTCTACGCGAAGTTGTGAAACTATAGATTGGCTGGTCGTTGGCTAGGTTGTGAATATAGATAGAACATTAGTGTTAGGTACGACAAACTGACAGTCTAATTTGAACGGTATTACAACACTCACCACCCCTTCCCTGGGGACATTCCCTTCGTGGGAACATTTGCTGTCTGCCTACAGTACGTTTTCAGAGACGCCAGTATGATGCTTCCCCTCGTCTGGCTGACGGCTGCTACCGCATCAGCGCTGAACTCTCCTGCCAAGTACGTCCCAATGAAGAAGTGTGACGCCTCCTCGTTCGACAAGATGGAAGGGGCGGCCGACCAATACTCCCCATTCGCGACGCCTCACTTCAAGAAGATTTGGCCGGAGAGGCCGGCGACCACCATCCGCTACCACAGCGACCGCGTCGTCAAGTTCGAGTGAGTTGCCGGTTGGCGACGCCAGTACCACAGTACCGTACCTACAGCGCCTATTTCTTTTACTGATTGACGCCGATGCACTCTGTAGGTGTCGAGTTGGCACTTCCAATGCGCTACCTACATACTCAGTGAAAAGGCGGGTGTTCTTTCTTTCATCCCGTTAAGCCGCTTGTTGTCCGCTTGTCGGTCACCAGTGTGTACCACCGATCCCAGCTATGAGACGCTGCCATGGACATGCCAAACTGTGCCATTGCTCTGGAAAGCTTGCTGTAGGCGACAATATTTAAATATCCCTGCGTACGGTAACTTGCCCGTACGCCATGCCCCACCCCATTCAGACCGCCGGATGTGCAAGTACTCGCGACGGGCCCGAACGAGCTCACTTTCCGGACCTCTGGTGGAAGGGTGGAGCTATCCAGTTCCGGCGACGTACACTTCTTCCTGACGAGGTCCACCTTCGTCACCAAGCCCGCCTTCGACGGAATCTCCCTGGAGCTGTCGGCGACACTGTCGAACGGAACGGACAGGGCGCTGAAGTCGCAAGACATCTGCGACGCGGGCTTCGCCAGTATGGAAGCGGTTGTCCATGGGTCGAGTACGGTGGTCGAGCTGGCCCTGGTTGAGGAGAAGATGAAAGAGTTGCTGAAGGTTTGTGCGAAACAAGCTTCGAATCGACGAACTGCGTTAGTCCGTGCGCAGCTCGTATACTGGGTTGGCCTGTAGCCCACCAACAATCACACAACATGACGTGCTCCCCGTTGAATTCCAAACGGCACTTTAGATGCAGGCCAAGTTTCTGAAAATCTCCCTCTGCCACTGGACCAAGCGACTTATTGAGACAGAGGCGAATCGTTGGCTCCTCTCATCTGGTCGAGTCGAGCGGCTTATGCAAGAGCCCAACTCGACAATGACCATTCCAATGGACATAGTGAAGGTAACTTGGCAGACCGAGTTGGATTCTTCTCGCGCATGGAAGATGGAATGAATTTGTCTCTGTTAGGAAAAAGGTGGGACCTCTCTGGACAAGCCTGAGCCCTGCACCCGACTGGACTGCTTTCTGAGCAGCTCTGTCTCGCTGGAAGACGAGAGCACCTTTAACACACAAGTCTACATCCAGTTGAACTACACAAAGAACAGCTGCAGAGCGGATTTTCTAGCTGGAAGCCGACGACTGGTGCTTCTCTATGGGACGACGTACCGGAAGCCTGACGGCCAGTACGAGACCCTAAGGAGCTGTTACACCACGCCAAGTCGACTCTTGTCACTCAGAAAGAATGAAAGCATCTTTCTTGTCAGTTCACAAAATACGCAAGAGTTGTTGTAGTTGCAGGGTCATCGCTGCCTCCGCCACTGCCATCGTTGTCGTCGCCATTGTTGTCGTGGTTGTCATCGTCATCGTCGCTGTCTAAGTCATGGAACTGTGCAACATTTCAGTCCTCCACTCAAAGACCGCACCCCCAGCGCATTGGGGAGCAGTACAATGTCACCGTCACTGCCGAACTGGTACTCCTTCTGCCAAATGGCGTACTGTACGTGCTGTGCGACCACAAGCAGAACCATGGCCAGCTGGACACCAATCTGCCAGAGCACACTGACAGTAGCGCAGTCTTGTGGTGGATCGTTGGCGGTCTGTTGATCGCAGGAGCTGCTCTCACAGCGGGCCTGGTCTCAGCATACTTCGGCCTCTGGCGTCGCTACCGGTCAGCCCTGCAGCTGTCAGAACGCGACCAAGAGATAGCCGAGTCTGTCCGCATACTGACGCGTGAGGAGTTCGAGGTCTTTGAGCAAATCGGGCAGGGCAGCTTCGCCACTGTGCACCGAGGACAACTTTTGGACCGCCAGGTACACCGACTTGTGTTTGTGTACCTAGTAGTCTGTACATCCAGTAGTGAAGCAGACCCGGCGACGGTATTTGCTCTTCAGTTGAATTTGGGTGATCAGTGATGTGCCAACCGACATCGCCATTACCAAAGTTAGTCCGCTGGTTTCATCTTTCAGAATGGCAGATTGGTTAGGCGGGTCTCCGCCATAAAGCAGCTAAAGGAAGGGGCCGACCAGCATCTCTTCTCATCAGAAATTCTGATGACTAGCAGGTGCAGTCAGAAAAACAAATGTTTTATATTTGTAGATAGGGATCAGGCCATTCGACTGGCAACTTGGCTATAACTGTATGGTTTCGCATTCACTCAGCTAATGGCAACATAATGTGTACCATGTTGTGGGTAAAGTACCTAACAAGCCAACACGCAGACAATGACTAACCAACAGCCAGCCGGCAGAGCCATCGCATTTGCCTGGGACGCGGGTGGTTGCCCCCCATAGGCACCTTGCTTGTGTCCTTAGGTTCTGTGCATAGCAAGGTATATGCATACCTAGTCCGCGCATGCACTCTACCTGGGGTGAGCGACGTCAATTTCCGAAGCTGCAATGAATCCCTAAGCCGCTCTATTGCAGGCTGCACGGCCACCCGAACGTAGTCACCGTGTTTGGAGCCTACCTGGGCGAGCCGAGGACATACGTCATGGAGTTCATGGACCAGGTCCCCATTGTGCAAGTCCTGTATCAGTGAACCCATTGATGCTTTGTGTAACGTCTGCAGGGTTCGCTGAAGGGCTACCTCGAGCGCAACAGGGACCAACTGTGTCTCTATGGCGTCTTGAAGTTGATCAAGGACGTCGCCTGTGGCCTGGAACACATCCACGTGGCACCGGTGATGTAAACGTTGTGAAATTCCACGTTTTCATTATAATGGGCATTTATGGGTAGTGATGTGTAGGCACTCGATCTGGTCGAGGTCTTCTCGACCTTGTACCATTCTAGACCCTCCACAACGACCTGACAGCCGAGAACTGTCTCGTTGGCACTACTCTACAAGATGGCTTTGTGGCGAAATTGTCCGACCTGGGCTTCGCCAGCAACGGTCCAACTTTTGTCCCTTTGAATGGGCATCAGCGATTTCAGGTTGTGGGCTATCAATGAAACGACCATCATCGAACAATTCCAAACTGTGTATTCTGTGGCTTTTCAGCCGGTGTTCTCAGCGCCGGAGATCAACCTACGCCAAAATCGTCGCTTCTCCCGGGCGAGCGACGTCTGGTCGCTGGGCCTGCTGATCTGGCAGTGCCTGCACTTCGGAAAGAAGACGCCCTACCGCGACTACGACGACCAGACGAGGCGGCTGGACGTGTTGGAAATGCAGTCGCGCGGGGATTTCAGCTGCTTCCGCTTTCCGACCGCCACCCCCCAAGCGCTGATCGACCTGTTCAACAGTTGCTGTGAGACGGAGCCGGCTGTCAGACTGACCGCCGCCCAGGTCCGACTGGCGCTCGAGGAGGCGATGGAGCAGGCGAGGTAATGTCTTGCAAGACCTGCACTCTACTTGGATTGGCACCCGCAACGTGATAGGAGTAGAAATAGGAGTGCACTGCTGCTCTGGCTTCAGAGGCGCCGAAGCGGCGGGCCGCCATCCCTTGGATCCTCCAAATATGGAAGGCGTCGACAATCCTCCGCGAGGGAACTGGCGCCCAGCTCGGTTAGAGGGGCGAGGGGCAGAAGCACCCAGGGCTTTCCCCTTGGTAGTGCGCCAGCCAAACGACTCTGATGACGACGAAGAAGCGAGCGAAAACGAGGAGGCCGTCTAAGTCTAGAGGTTTACCGAAGGGCAATTGGCTAGTCGAGCGTCCCTCAATGCTTTGCGCCGTTGTTTAGCTCTCACTCGTTTGGCTGTACCTGAATGAGTGCCCCCAAGTTCTGAATGAGAGCCCCCAAGTTCTGAATGTGTTTGAAATCTCGAAGCGTAGGCTTAACGCGACCAGCGACGGACTTTAGGGCGCGCTGCGCGGCCGAAATTGATGGTCGGGCTAAGCCTCAGCTGATACCCGTCAGACAGCGACGCCGGCCAGCTTTAGTGCAAATGGTATGTGGGGTAAACACGCCTCCATCTACTTCACCCCTGCTGGCTGAGGCCGGCTGTGCCCACCAGGCGATTCACACGGCCGCAGTAGGTAATTGCGCCCATCTGGACCCTGGAGACATTCATTCAGTATTTGGGGGCACTCATTCAGACCCAACCCTCTCGTTTGTGTTCTGTGTGTATGTTGTGCTGTGTTAGGCAAGCGACACTGTATTTCACGTCGTAATCCAGAAGCGGTGTGATGATCAGTGATTTGGAATGGGGACGTCTAACCAATATTCCTTAATCCAGTGCTATAATTTGCTAGTGGCGCTCATCAAGACATGTCAAATGCATGAACAGTGTCGCGGGCTGCGTATTTTATGTGCGCCGGTTCTCTAGCGTGTCTTCTGCTCTTTATGGCTCATGGTCAACAGACAACGAAACGACATGCGTTCACCCCCTAATTGACTACGCATAAAATAGTACTTCTTCATGCAAAAGCCATCACGACCACCGCTTGTGCATGATGCGTTGTGTTTCTCTGCAGGGGTCCTGCACGTATGTATACCACCTTGGCCGCTGTAGCCCAAACTGTCATTCTTTGACGTAGCGAAACTTGAAGATGAGTAAGACGTCGTCATAGAAGGTCAACGCCACCGCTCCGCCGAGTGATCGGAATACATTCGTCACTGCGCCTTTGAAGAGCCCACTGAAATGCAGTCAATTCATACAAATTTGCTGTCGGATTGTAAACTGAATCTGTACGTTTAGACCCACCGTACTCCATCCTGAGCCATTGTCCTTGTGAAGCACTCCCAAGCGCCGATGTGTTTGTTTTGCGGCATCATCAGTCTTCGTCTTACGGTATCCAAAGGATATGCCAACGTCTGACTGGTTACTGTAGTTGCCTGAATTCGCTCTGATTTGGATTCTGCATTTGAAACTTGTTTGAAAACTATACAAACAAGCTAGGTACACTCATCACACACCTGAGCGATGCTAAGCTCTGTCATCCAGTTCAATTCACCGGCCTGTCGACTGTCTACTATATTTTTGGCGAACTCAAACAGGCCGAAATAGGCCGAACGGAACACGAACACCCCTTGGAGGGAAATCATGAATCCTCTGAAAAGTAAAATTGAAAACAGAAACAGCAATTCGTCACTGTTCCAATAATTGAAAATTAAATTGTATTCTGTCACCTATACAATCCTTTCACTCCATCGCTCCTGAAAATGTGAATTAGGCAATCTGTAAGCCCTTTGAATTCCCTGGGGCCCACTTTGGCTATCGCTTTCTTCTTTGTGGTGCCAATGTCGACTGCTAGCCTAGTGCGAGCCACATCCAATGGGTAGACGAGGCTTAGGGACGAAACGCCTGCCGCTCCGCCGGCGGCCAGACAGCCTAAATTGAAATTAAATTGAGTGAAACGACAATAAGAAATATAAATAGTGTGAATTTTTATACTCCACAAAAAATGTGGAGTATATAGCGTTTGTGCGCGAAACGCAGAAACTTTGAGTCAACGGCGTTCGCGCGTGAAGCGGCCGATTTGCAAACGGTCTTTTGCGTTGGGTAGGCCTAGTAAGTGGGCAGGGTGCACACCAAACGGGGTCACGCTGCGGGACCCCGTTGGCGGGAAATTAAAAAATTCATTTTCCCAAAGTACTGAAAATTGGGTTGGGCAAGGTAGAACTCGAAAAAGTTGCATATAATGGTATATACTATCTTTTGATATGTTGTAGTCCTCGATAGTGCCGAGGCGGCAAAAAAAGAATTGGATCGCTGCGGGACCCATTTTGGCGCCAAATTTGAAAAATTCGCGAATTTTCGCTATTTTCCGACTTTGACGGTTTGCTGTGCGCGATAGGTAGCAGCTAGAGCCGCGAGACCGCTTTTGGTGCTCCTTCCCAGATGTCCTCTATCGAATGAGCCATGAACGGAGAAAATCGGTTGAGACACAAAAAAGTTATCTTGGTGGAACTTTTTTGACTCCAGGGTTAAAAATTGCGCTTTTCGCGTTTCAGCGTCTGTAGCGCTCGAATGCGTTGCCGAATCGGTTCAAAAGTGGTTTCAAGCGATTCTACGTTGAAATCTGGTCCAGAAAAGTGTTTTGGCAAATTTGCAGAGCTACAGTAACCCTGCCGCGTCCATTTGAATATTGGGTGCCGGGTCGACTTTCGCGACATTATACTCGATTTCGGGGTTTTCGGGGGCGCTGATTACGAATTTGGCATTCGTTTAGCGTTTAGATGATGTTTAACCATACCTATGACCAATTCGCATGCTACCGTACCACAAGTGCAGAATTTTGGTTATGCGAGTCCATAGGAAGTTAGGGGTGTTGTATGTCGATTCTGGGATATTCTGGGATGTAGATCACGAATTCGGCATTTATTTCTCGCTTGCGAGTGTCAGGAGGCCACAACAGGAGAGGAGTCACCGTGCGTAGGAGTTCAAATTTGTGGAGTATACTGCGTCCCCCGGACGACTTGCCTGGTTATTTTAAACAAACCAGTCAACACTTGGTAGCTGCTGGCCGATCGGTCGACGATGGCCGGTCCAATGAATAACGATTTGTAGAGGTCATAGAAAAGAAACTGCAGAGTTTGCTGTGGAACGGAGCGGTACAAATTTGTCAGATTTCCCCTCGCAAACGCAGCAAGACCCTCTTCTTGAGGAACGCGCTTGATTATGTCGAGGCTGCCTTTGAAGTAAGCCTTGCCTTCCTTTGTCAAGAGGCGGCACTGAAAGGAAGGGTGGTGTTGGTGACGTTGAATGTGGTGGTGGTGTTGAGAACGGCGGCGGCGGCGGCGGCGGCGGCGGCGGCGGCGGCGGCGGCGGCGGCGGCGGCGGCGGCGGCGGCGGCGGCGGCGGCGGCGGCGGCGGCGGCGGCGGCGGCGGCGGCGGCGGCGGCGGCGGCGGCGGCGGCGGCGGCGGCGGCGGCGGCGGCGGCGGCGGCGGCGGCGGCGGCGGCGGCGGCGGCGGCGGCGGCGGCGACGACGACGGCGACGACGGCGACGACGGCGACGACGATGACGTCGACGACGACGACGACGACGACGACATTTAAAACCGGACAAGATTAAGACCTGTAGGAGTAACTTGGTTCTTTCCAAGGGCGCAACTGTGGTTTTACTGGCGATAACTCCAATGCTACTGAGAATATTGCCTAGCTCCCCACTTTTGGCATCCTCTCCTTTAACAGAGAGTTGTTTGGATGGTGGTAACTTTGGCATTCTCCCTTCTATCGTTTGTACTAAACAAAGTTGTCTAGTGTCTACTACACACCAGAGGAGCGGTTGCGCTCTGCATTGTGTTGTTATCTGTCTGTCTCTTCTGGCTGTGAGAGAATGGTGATAACTGTGCGGTGTACATAGCAGTCGCACGTTGACATCGCTTGGTTCACAACTTTTTGAGCGACTACCAAACCACAAATCTACGTTGCATCAATCTTTGCCCAGAACAATATCTGCCTACCCTCGTACATTTATGTAATCCTCTGCATTGGTTTGCCTTCATGTGACAAGAACGTGTCAAATCTACTCGCCAAGCCATTCTTCAACTCTCAATCCTGCAAGCATCATCCAACAAACGACTCAACAAACAAGCTTTGTCTAAAAACTGTGGCACCACGTTGGCATCAGTGCAAACTTGAGAGCGTGTGCGCGATAATGTGCACTGGATAGTGAAGTGCCGCTAGACATTCAGCCGACAATCTGGTGGGATATAGCCGCAATTGGTCTTGGATTTGTTCGTGGTACCTGATCCACATATGGATCAGAAGATTCGCCGCAGGCATACTTTGCGCTTATAATTGTGGCAACTGATCCATAAATGGATCAGAAAAATTCGCCGCAGGTACACAGTGCAATTAAAGTGTCTAAATGAGACGACGCCCTATTGAAAAGGGTATAAATGGGACGACGCCCTATTGAAAAGGGTATAAATGGGACGACGCCATATTCTTTTGGAATTAGTGCTCGATGCATCCACACAAAGATATGTTGAAATCTCAGCTGCTTGGAATTGTCGAAATTTAGAAATTCTGACAAAAACGTTGAAAATATACCTAAATTCTTTAATTATAAAGTCTAGAACTATTTGGTAAATACTTGGCAGGCAATGCTCGACACATCTGTGCAACGAAATTTTAAAATTTAAGCTGTTTGAAATTGTCGAAATTTGGGGATTTTAACAAAATCCTTGAAACTATCCCAAAATTCGCTTATTAAAAAACTTAGAACGAGTTGCTAAATACTTGACAGCCTATGCCCGACACAACCATGTAAAGAAATTATAAAATTTCAGCTGTCTGAAATTGTCGAAATTTGGGATTTTTGACAATATTTTTAAAAACACCTCTAAGTTCGTTAATTATAAAATCTTAAACTATTTGATAAATACTTGGCAGACTATGCTCGACCCATCCGTGAAAAGAAAATTTGAAATATAAGCTGTTTGAAATTGTCGAAATTTGTGAATTTAAAAAAGACCCTTAAAATATCCTAAATTTCGTTAATTATATTCGCTGAAACTATTTGCTAAATACTTGGCAGACTATGCTCGACGCATCCGTGCAAAGACATTTTGAAATTTAAGCTCTTTGAATTTATCAAAATTTGGGATTTTTTTACAAAAACCTTAAAAATATCCATAATTTTGTTAATTATAAAATCTGAAACTATTTGATAAATACTTGGCTGACTATGCTCGACACATCCGTGAAAAGAAATTTTGAAATTTAAGCTGTTTGAAACTGTCGAAATTTGGGAATTTTGACAAAACCCTTAAAAATATCCCTAATTTCGTTAATTATAAAACCTGAAACTATTTGATAAATACTTGGCAGACTATGCTCGACACATCCGTGAAAAGAAATTTTGAAATATAAGCTGTTTGAAGTTGTCGAAATTTGTGGATTTTAACAAAATCCTTAAAAATATCCTAAATTTCGTTAATTATATTCGCAGAAACTTTTTGCTAAATACTTGGCAGACTATGCTCGATACATCGGTGCAAAGAAGTTTCGAAATTTAAGCTGTTTGAATTTGTCGAAATTTGGGAATTTTGACAAAAACCTTGAAAATATCCCTAATTTCATGAATTCCAAAATCCAAAACTATGTCACAAATTCATCGCGTCTTATGCCCTTTCCATTTCAGCAAAAACTTTGCCGATACGACTTGTAAATAAAAGTGTCATTTTTGACATTTTCATATTTTAATTGTAAATATCTCGAAATAGCGAAATTAGCAACAGAAACGGACAACGGCGCGTTACTCAGCGCATTCGACTCCATTGGGTGGCACTAACCGTCATGTCTAGTTTTGTGACACAGACACACACACACACACACAAACGGACAATAGCAAGCTGTTTGAAATTGTCGAAATTTGGGGATTTTAACAAAATCCTTGAAACTATCCCAAAATTCGCTTATTAAAAAACTTAGAACGAGTTGCTAAATACTTGACAGCCTATGCCCGACACAACCATGTAAAGAAATTATAAAATTTCAGCTGTCTGAAATTGTCGAAATTTGGGATTTTTGACAATATTTTTAAAAACACCTCTAAGTTCGTTAATTATAAAATCTTAAACTATTTGATAAATACTTGGCAGACTATGCTCGACCCATCCGTGAAAAGAAAATTTGAAATATAAGCTGTTTGAAATTGTCGAAATTTGTGAATTTAAAAAAGACCCTTAAAATATCCTAAATTTCGTTAATTATATTCGCTGAAACTATTTGCTAAATACTTGGCAGACTATGCTCGACGCATCCGTGCAAAGACATTTTGAAATTTAAGCTCTTTGAATTTATCAAAATTTGGGATTTTTTTACAAAAACCTTAAAAATATCCATAATTTTGTTAATTATAAAATCTGAAACTATTTGATAAATACTTGGCTGACTATGCTCGACACATCCGTGAAAAGAAATTTTGAAATTTAAGCTGTTTGAAACTGTCGAAATTTGGGAATTTTGACAAAACCCTTAAAAATATCCCTAATTTCGTTAATTATAAAACCTGAAACTATTTGATAAATACTTGGCAGACTATGCTCGACACATCCGTGAAAAGAAATTTTGAAATATAAGCTGTTTGAAGTTGTCGAAATTTGTGGATTTTAACAAAATCCTTAAAAATATCCTAAATTTCGTTAATTATATTCGCAGAAACTTTTTGCTAAATACTTGGCAGACTATGCTCGATACATCGGTGCAAAGAAGTTTCGAAATTTAAGCTGTTTGAATTTGTCGAAATTTGGGAATTTTGACAAAAACCTTGAAAATATCCCTAATTTCATGAATTCCAAAATCCAAAACTATGTCACAAATTCATCGCGTCTTATGCCCTTTCCATTTCAGCAAAAACTTTGCCGATACGACTTGTAAATAAAAGTGTCATTTTTGACATTTTCATATTTTAATTGTAAATATCTCGAAATAGCGAAATTAGCAACAGAAACGGACAACGGCGCGTTACTCAGCGCATTCGACTCCATTGGGTGGCACTAACCGTCATGTCTAGTTTTGTGACACAGACACACACACACACACACAAACGGACAATAGCGTCCGTATATATACTCGCCGCCCTGGGGGGCGGCGAAAAGAACTTCAGAATTCACGCAACAAGAAACGGTCGCAGCAGGAGAGATCACAGCATCTCCACGCTGTACCTAACGGTCAGCGTGTGCCACCACGAGTGCAGATTCGCGAACCACAACTTGTAAGTTCCGGATTTGGCGCAGGGAATCTCGTCTTTCACAGGCACTAACATCGGGCCGGACATTCGATTGAACTGCGGATAAACCATCGTCATTTCTTCGATGTTCTCACAATTTTCGTCGCCATTTTCGGCGAAGAACGCCCCGAAACCCATTTCTCCATCAGCGAACAGCGTGAATTTCAGTTTGGAGTTTACGGTAGCGTCGATTTTGAACGTGAGCAGTTTGTGGCTCCCGGCGCGAATTCGAATCTCGTCCGGAAGAGGCGCCAAATTCGAATCGGACCAATAGGCGTCGAGAGGTAGTTTGACAGGAAGAGATACGGTAGCCTGAAACGCAAGGTAAATGGTGATTGGCCAATTCGAATTTGAATCGACCAATCAGCGACCTGAAAGACGGTTGGTTCGTTTGGCACATTCCAATGGCTTGGCAAGACTGAGGCGTCGGCGAACTCCAAAATATCCTCTTTCCACCTGAAGTTTTTCGATTTCCAAACCAAATTGCGTTTTCAAATCCCAAAATTTGGAAATTTCCCACCCATGGCTGCTCAAAATTCGCACTTTCTCTTTGGTTTTAGCCGGCAATAGAGGTCTGACCAATCTCCACAAGTTGTACACGAAAGCGGGAGCGTTAACGATCACGAAATGGCGGAATAACTCGACATAGTGGTCCGCCAGAAACTGCGATACGCACTTTAGAGGGCCGGTAACCAGACCGATTAAGGATCTTTCGAATTTCAGGCCGCTCAGATCCATCACGAAGAGAACCGAGGCTTGCTGGCCTGAATTTGAGGTAATTGGTGCTAAAATTCGGTCAAAATAGTTCCATTCAGTGGGGATGGGGGGGGGATACTTTTGAGGCCATAGGGAGGGGGGATACACTACAAAATCCCAAGATTCTTGCGCGGCAGGCGAAAATCTTCCCGATATTCACCTGTAATGGCGCAAAATTGCTTCTAAGTTGCGCTGTTGGCTAAAACCGAAAATTTTGAGCAATCCCGACACTACATTGCTCTAAACTAGCACCGCGCCACAGGCGAAATTTTTTCCCCAATAAAATTGCTCTAAAGTAGCGCCGCAGGCAAACATTGTTTGATTTGGACGTGATTTGGACGATGTGTTTGATTTGGATACCGCCACAAATCGTTCTGCGGGAGGGGGAATGTAGGGGTGAGAGAGGGGGTGGGGGCCGGGGAGGCACAACCACCCCCTTGCTTCTGCTAGGGCTTCAATTTCGCCACATTTCATCACCAGTTTCTTTCTCAAGTGCCATGACTCGTCGCAGCATGTTCTCATAGTCGTACAGGCGAGCCTTCATGATGTCAGTTAGAGAGCAGCAGCGCATCATCCCGCCAACGTCGTTTAGGCCCGTGTGCTCGATCCAGACTATGTCGTTGGACTTGCCTAAGTATGGAAATGGAATGGCGCGGTTATTGGAATAACACACGAGATATGACAGTGTTCCTTTGTGGCACACAAGTAATATATGCAGCTGTCGCAGGGTGCACCATCAACTTGTGTGCGAAGTGGTTCTCTTTCAGTCGCTCTGTCAATCGTTCGAAGTACCGCACAGTATCGTATGTACCTTCACGGCCTGGTCTGTGAGCAATTACGGTAGTTAGATCTTTGAATTAGGCTTCGCTACTGTTCTGGCAAGTCCAGCCTCGCTTCAATGGAGCTGGAGCATTGATAATCAGCCGCTTAGGAGCATTGCCAATCAACACGAATGTTTGATAGCTACATAAGTTTTCGTCATTCTATCAATCGATCGATCGATCGAAATCACTAAATCGCCCCACCCGATCTCCCAGTCAGTCCGTAGGGCCAATATTGGTGCACGAAGTGGTCCCTCTTTAGCACTCCGACCCCAAAAGGGGCGGAGTGCTATAGTGGAGCTGACACCGACTAACTTTTTTGCCCCAAGATTTCTCGCGCGTGGTTCACCCGATTTAGACGGGGTTTTTTTTATTCGATAGCTCTCGAGGGATACTAGGGGTGCTCGGGCCTTCGTTTTTTTCGCGTGGTGGAAAAATTTTGAGAAAAATTCAAAAATTTGAAAATTTACTTACTGAGAGGGTGTTCCCCTAAGGCTACTTTTTGGAATCATGGACCAATTTCGATGTCCTTTGGATACGTTATAGCCCTCGACGAGAGCTTTTGCGGAAAAAAAATCCCGAGCCAATCGGCCGACGCGATCTCGGGTTACGGTAGCCGAAAGTGGTTTTTTGACAAAAATTTGCCTTTCAAAAATCCTAGTAAATCAGGGAGTTGTTGGATCGGGCCAGATATCTCAAATCGGCAAGATTAACATGTTCTGATTCATTTAAGACCAAAATCGCCAAAATCCGCCGCGGAAATCTTGAGTTCTGCTGTGCCAACGGGTCTCCGTCGGGGGTCGAAAATTCCAATTTTTGACTTTCGGGCGTTTTAGCGCCCGATTGCGATGATTTATGGCCAAATGGACTGCACCACGCGATTCCCCGTTGAAAACTGGAGAAAATGATTGGGCACAGATAGATCGGTACGGCCACAGATAAATGGGTATCTCCACAGATGACTTTTCACGGCCGAGGCTGTGGGTGTTTTGCACAGATAAATGTGTAACATCACAGATAAATGTGTATCTTCACAGACGAATGTGTAACTTCACAGATGAATGTGTAACATCACAGATGAATGTGTAACATCACAGATGAATGTGTAACATCACAGATGAATGTGTAACATCACAGATGAATGTGTAACATCACAGATGAATGTGTAACTTCACAGATGAATGTGTAACTTCACAGATGAATGTGTAACATCACAGATGAATGTGTAACTTCACAGACGAATGTGTAACTTCACAGATGAATGTGTAACATCACAGATGAATGTGTAACATCACAGATGAATGTGGAACATCACAGATAAATGTGCCACATCACATTTATTGGGTGAATAATGTTGACAGTGTCGTCAAATAGTCCAAAGCAGAATATTCCTTCCGGTTCAGGCCATGCTAATTGAATACGTGAAGTATCACGATCACTAGCTACCTAATTTCTATATTTTGCACAAAAAGTTCACAAACGACAAGCGTTAGCTGAGTTTCGGTCGCTAGATCTAGACTCAGCTACGAAGTGCCAGCGCGACCTCATCAGTAGATGACTGGCACTAAGGCGACGGTTCTATTTTGCACAAATTTCATAAATTGCGAATCCTATTCCTACGAACTTCTTTCGACTTGTCTTCTCTCTGCTTTTGGGCAGTCCTCTTGGTGGTAGAGCCTCCTCTTCCACCTCTTCCGATCCCTCCCTTGCCTCTGGCCGACATTACTGACGCGCGCTCCGGAAAGTTCACGACTTTTTGGCAAAAAGTCACAAATTCAGCGAATTTTCGAATTCTTTGTCGTCCGGATTATTCTGACTCCTAGGGTCACTACACACAGGTCGATATGCAGCTGGACTGTCTACTGAAGCGAAAATATTCTGCACAGCGAAGATTACTGTAGCGTCGACACACAAGCTTCTACCGTACACCTCACAAACCCTTTCTTAGAGGTAATTCCGTATTTCAGAAGGTTCAATCTATAGTTTTCATAAAATCGGCAGAGGTTTTTAAACAATTTTCTGTTACAATACCCCCGATTTAGCATAGACTCTTGCAACTGTCGAATTTTGTTCCAGAACCCAGTTTTATTGGTGCAAATTCTAGAGTACCGTACCAACTGAGTATAAAACGTGCCATATGACAAATTGCTGGGGGAATTGGTTGTGACATGGGTAAATTTTATCACACGGAAGTCAAAACTTTCTGTTTTGTCGTAGACGTAAACCTCCTTAAGCTTGTCCTCAGAGATTTCAAATTCGAGGTCAAGGAAAGAAATTTTGCCATTTTGAAGTTCAGTTTTGCCCAATTTCAGCTCTGGGGGATAGATTTTGGCACCCAAATTCTCAAATGACGCACCGTTTATGGCTAAAACGTCATCAATGTACCTTGCAATAAGCTTGTCTGATCCCATAAAGTCACGTCGATTGGCCATGACATAGGTGTATTCCAAATGAGCAAGGCACAAGTCGGCCAAAGTAGGCGCCGCGGCCCCTCCCATGGGCACGCCCATTCTCTGTCTAAATATGATTCCTGCGAATGAGGCATACGCCTCGCCCACCACCTCTGAAATCAGCCTTTTGACCTCAACCGCCTCTATACCTCGAGTGCTGTTACCTCTGTCTGCAAAATACGCTTTGCGCCCCACATAAATCACCTTATTTAGGCCTGCATTTTTGTAGCATAAATCTACCAATTTATTTAGCTCTCGCTTGATAACTGTATGCGGAATATTGTTGAACATTGCCTCAAAATCAAACGTCGCAATACTTTTAACATTTTCAAGCTTTTTCACCATTTCTAATACCGTAAGGCTGTCAGATACTGCCCAGTAGGAGACAGGGCCTCCATTGCTTGTGATAGCACCACAGTAGTTCTTGAAATGTTCCTGCAATAGTCTTAAAATTGTTTGTAAGAGCACACTGACTTTCTTTGTAGAAGATAGCCTAGCTCCTGCAATAAATCGAAATTTGTAGGGATTTTTGTGCATTTTTGCGGTTGCGAATATTTTTGGTATTGTTTTATCCTCTGTGTCAAACTTCAGGTCGAAAGATTTTGCAAGAATTTCGTGCTTTTCAAAAAGTCTAGTTTTCTCGACATTGGCAACTTCATACAGTGCATTTCCTTCTGACGTTATTCCATTTTGGTCAATTTTAATTCCCATTTCTTTACAAATACTCATCACGTAATACTTTTTACAACAGATGACATAATTATTCGCAGCTTTGTCTGCTGGTACCACTACCATATTTCGATGTAATTTGCGCAAATTTTGGAATGCAATTTCGTAATTTATACCTGAATTCTCCTCTTGCACTTGTCTAGCAGCTGAGCGCCTGATTCTCCTTTGAACGACGATTCTGTAGAGTTGTAGCGCCCTCTGATAGAGCATAGGGTCCAGTCGTCTCTTCTTTCTGTGCTTGGCCACAAATGAGCTCCAAATTTCTTCGCTAGACTGTACGACGTCGTCCCAGTTGATTCTACCTGGAATCCTAAATTTCGCACCATAATTCATCAAAGTTCGCAAATTTATATCTTCTATGTATTCCAAATTTCCGGTGACGACATGGCCGGCTGGCCCATACAGAAAGTTTGAGTTGTGGCAGTCACAGTCGTTTTCAATCAGATTTCTCAAATTATTCAAATCAAGCTTCGCTAGAAATTTTGCATAATTGCATATAGTTCTACTAGCCGGCTCTAAACTTCGCAGCGTAACTAAAATTTCGTCACTAGCGAAAATTTCTGGGAATTTTTGCCGAAGTTCTCTGTCTCTAAATATTTGTTGCAGTCGCACTATTTCGATACCTCTGTTACAGTAGCTGCCAATTGCTACCAAACTATCCTTCACAGATTTCGTTTGCGGTTTTTCGAAATTTTTAGCCAAAAACGCCAAAATAATTTCTGCAATAATTGGGTCCATTTCTATTTCTTTTCCAACAATTTGCTGAACAATCCTAGTTCTATTTGTAGCTTTTGATTGGCGCAGAATTCCACAAATTTTGTCATATGAGGTACTTTGCAACAGCTTTGCCTTGAAGTTGTCAAAATTAGCGCCACTATTTCTATTTATTTTGTTACCTCTGGGCCGCGGCCTCCTCTTTCCGTTGACCGTCAGAAACGGGCACTTGGGATACTGTAGACAGGACGAATATTGCGTCAACTTTCCTATTCCCTTTAGACGATCATTCAGTCCCAACGGATAGGCCGTATTAAGGGCTCGAATCCAAAAATCCTCAGCCTGAAGCAATTTTTGCTGATCGCCATTCACTATTTCTAAAATTCGAATTTTAATCGCTCCAATTCCATGATGTGCGAAGTGTTTTGCGATCAGAGTGTCTTTTAGAGCAGTAATCGATGCTTTATGCCCAGATAGACGGTCTTTTAACATTTGCTTAGTTTGACCCACATATTGAACGCCACAGACGGCACAGCTAATACAGTAGACCACTGATTTTGATTCACAAGTAAGAGCATTCAAATCGGTTCTACCGTAGAGTTGACCAGTTGCAAAACTTGTAACCGCCTTGGTACTATCAATAAAACCACAACAGTGACAATTTTTCCCGCACTTCCCAGTAGCAACGCAATTTTCAAGATTCTCAAGTTTGGTGGACTCGGTTTGGTTGGTTTCTTCAACCTTTACGAAAACTGAATCTTGCACAAACTTCCATTTGGGGGGGGGTTGTTTGTGAAGTATTTTTTTTTTTTTTTTTTTTTTTTGTGTTGCGAGGGGGTGTTCTCCCCCCCTCTGCCCTTTTGGGGGGGGCCGGGCGCCCCACGCCGGGCCCGGGGGGGGGGGGGGGGGGGGGGGGGGGGGGTGGGGTGGGGGGGGGGTGGGGCGGTGGGCTCTTTTCTTTTTTTTTCGTACCCCCCCCCCCCTTCACCCCCCCCCACTGCATGTGCGCCATGACGTCCATTAGGCGCGCATAAATTTGCGCGCGCATTCAAACGTCACAATTGAAGGAAAGCAGTGCGGAAAGACGGCGTGGTAAAGTGAGCATTTGCGTTCAAAGTGTCAATTCTTCTCGTTCAAGGCGGCAAGTCGAGTCTGCGATCGGCGGAATCGCGAACCTTGGCTCCCATGTACAAGGTGCGCTACCGGTCGAATCGAGAGGGAATTGCGTCTTAGCCTCATTGCGGCCTGTGGCCTGCAGGATTTCGGTGGAGTTCTGCTGCGCGCCGGGCCTTGTAGGTGCAGGGAACACGCATACTCTGAAACTCGCGCGCCGGCGGAATTTGTGGAGAATCTCTGGGCGGAAATCGCTTTAGATTTGACATGGTAAACGAGTGACGGTCTGCTTTCTCCCATTCTGGTCGGAGTGCTCCGCTGCAGGGTCTCCTGCACGTTTCCCTTGTATTGTTCTCCAGATAGTGGTCCAGGTCCCACGACGCGTGCCTGAATCTCAGGTGATGTCTCAGCTTCTCTGCAGCTGTGTCAACTGAGAAATCAAAGCCCTGCAGCCATCGCAGCAGGTTGAAATCGGTGTCGTAAAACGAATTCAAATCGTCTTTGACCAATTCTCTCAGCTTCCCAATGGCTTCGCGCTCGATTTCTGTCAATTTTGGGGATTTATAAGGGCCGTTTTCTGTCATGATCGATTCAATTTTGTGATTGTGACGTCTCTCTTGACGCGCCAAAAGTAGCGTAGACAGAGATCGAGAAGGAATGAATGCGCGCGGCGTGGGCAGACGCAAGTTGCGTTGACCGCACGACGCAACTCAGCCGAATAGAGGCCGCCGATTGCCCTCCCCTCCTACGTCTATGCAAAAGAAACGTGTACGCTTTGCCGCGCCCGATTTGCGTATGGGCGCAAATGCGCCGTGCGCACAACTGTGCCAGTGATGCGCGCCCCTACGCATCATAAAGAGACACTGTGCATCACGGTGTATTGATCGATTTTTCCGGCGCGGCTTCCGTTAGAACGCAGTACAATGTTCTGGAAGAACACAAGAATTTGATGCACCCTTATCGAAGTAACGCAACAGTACTGCACGTGTGACGAGACGATTTGAGTTGGAATATGCAATTGCACACTAGATCTGACACAGTGCATACCTACAGTAGGTTCATAGGATCCTGACATTGCTTGCTTCAACCGAACCGTCTCGTCTACAACCATCAATTTGACGTGCTAACTGCACTGTTTCATAGCGTCGGAACGTTTATGTGTCGCACCTCATTCTAGCACGAAATACTGCGACAGGCGCGCTGAAACACAATGACAACAGGTGCCGCCCAGACAACGTGCGTTATTGATTGACACTGAGTGACAGCACTCCACGACGGACAGATCTAGCACTAGAGAGGGTAAAGGGCGAGTTTGCTCGGTCATCCAGAGCAAGATTTGCGCTTAGTTCACGAGCGCTAGAAATTTGCACTCAGTTCGCTTTCGCGCCAATAAAAGAAAGCCTAGCTTCCCATTTGCAGTTCTGCTACGATTTATATACAACCACAACCAATCATGTCCGAAGCAGTCAAGGGCTTGGAAATCGCCGTTCTGGGCACTGGCTTCATGGGCGCGGCCATCTGTGAAGTCCTCACAAGCGTTGGCAGCAAAGTCACAGCTTGGAATCGAACGAAATCGAAAGCCGACGAACTTTTGAGCAAGAAATTTGTCGTGAATGTGGCAAACAACGCGGCTGAGGCGATTGAGGGAGCTCGAGCGACGATCATGTGTTTGGCTGGGCAGGGGAATCTGGTGAGGATTTGTTGAAATTGAGGATTTGCTGAGCGTGGTACATGAAATCACAAAATCGTGGTTGAAACACAGTCGTCGCGGGTAGATTGCAAACCTTTGGCGTTAGTTTTAAAAGCTGTCACAAATAACTCCATCAATTGAGACATCTTCTTTGCAACCACTCTAGGTTCTGTACAAATATCGTTAGTTTTACACTAGGGTCTATAGCCCGTGAATAACACATTGCAGCTTCAGAGAGCAATGTCGGGCAGCTGACGCGCTGCAGCTTCAGAGACCGATGTCGCGCAGCTGACGTGCTGGAGCTTCAGAGACCGATGTCGCGCAGCTGACGTGCTGCAGCTTCAGAGACCGATGTCACGCAGCTGACGCGCTGCAGCTTCAAACAACGATGTCGCGCAGCTGACGCGCTGCAGCTTCAGAGACCGATGTCGCGCAGCTGACGCGCTGCAGCTTCAGAGGACGGATGTCGCGCAGCTCACGCGCTGCAGCTTCTGTCAAATGTTGGAGGTTGCCGGTCTCGATGTGGCTTTGCGCCGACTGCGCCTCTCTCCGTAATCAGCAAAGAGACCGCCCGTGACAGTGGCACCTGACAAACCGACGTTTTGCGCTTCGCCTGTGCCTGACTCGTGTGCCGTTCTTGGTCAGAAGACAAACCGACGTTTTGCGCTTCGCCTGTGTCCGTGACTCGTGTGCCGTTCTTGGTCAGAAGACGAAACCCCGTGTTGGCGGTGCTTTGACAGTGTGTAAAGCATATTGTTATCAACTTGGGTCTCACAGCGAACGGTGCTTTGACAGTGTGTAAAGCAAATGGTGCGCAAGTTGGGTCTCACAGCGAAGCAACCCCTACTACGCACGCCTATGGCAGAATCGCAATCGTTGTTGCGTAGAATGTTCTTCCGAAAACGGCCGACATTTGCCCGAATATCGCGAATTTCGGACGATTTAGGCGGCGGCCAAAGACGAACCTTCGGCCAGATGGTGCAGCGTCGAACGGCGGTTCCGTTGATGCACGGCTCGTCGCGATCCGCCGCCGCAGTCGGCAGTTAGCGCCAAAAATGTGCCAAAAAACGATATTTTCGGAATTTCGACCGAAGTTCGACGGCGGCCCAAGACCAAACTTCGGCCAGATGGTGCCCGGCGGAAGGCGGTTCCGAAAATGTATAGATGTCCGGGATCCGTCGCCGCTGTCGAGTTATCGTGGTAACACACAGACAAACAAACAGAGATTCGGAGATTAGTAGGGAGGACTACAGTCTATAGCCCGTGGATAACGCGTTGCAGCTTCAGAGACCAATGGCGCGCAGCTGACGCGCTGCACCTTCAGAGACGGATGTCGCGCAGCTGACGCACTGCAGCTTCAGAGACTGATGTCGCGCAGCTGACGCTCTGCAGCTTCAGAGACCGATGTCGCACAGCTGACGCGCTGCAGCTTCAGAGACCGATGTCGCGCAGCTGACGCGCTGCAGCTTCAGAGACAGATGCCGCGCAGCTGACGTGCTGCAGCTTCAGAGACCGATGTCGCGCAGCTGACGCGCTGCAGCTTCGACCAATGTCGCGCTGCTGACGCGCTGCACCTTCTGACAATGGTTCGGGATTGCTGGTCTCGCTGTCGCTTTGCGTCGACTGCTTGCCCGTTGTCGCGCAACTCACGTGTTCGAGCGGATACTCAGAGACCGTTGTCGCGCAACTCACGCGCTGTAAAACATGGCCCTACTGTCATTGCGCATCCAAGTGTTGTCAAAATGTTGTCTCACATGGTGCTGAACCTCTGCCTCAAACTTTCTCGGATTCAGCACTATACGCAGGCAACACTGGCCGTCACCGCGGACTGTGTATGGCGGTTCTGAATGTAGACTGTGCACTGTACGCTGGCTGCACTGGTCGCGGACTGTCTATGGCTGCTCGCAGTGTAGATTGTGTACGCGCGCGGCTTTACTTCAGCGCGGGACGGCCAGTTGGTATTGTAGAGTGAAGAGCGTCGACCCTCCCCTATAGCAGCATATAATCAATAGTCTGACGTCAGAGGCGTTCGCTCGTGCGACGCGCACTCATTGGACCGATGCGTGCTCGCGACGCACGGTGATTGGATAGACCAAATACGTCATCCGACAGGCGGCGCGGCAGTCGATCGACCGAATTTAGGCGGCGGCCAAAGACCAAACTTCCGCCAGATGGTCCCCGGTGGAAGGCGGTTCTTTTCGTGTATAGATGTCCGGGATCCATCGCCGCTGTCGAAAGTTATCGTGTTCACAGACAAACAGACAACGCGAGATTAGTAGAGAGGATGTGACGAAGTTTGTAGGAAACCCTGCGTGGCCCAGAGGTACAGAAGGTCCTGAAAGGGAAGCACGTACTCCTATTGAGCGCTACTTTGCCGAAAGACGGTGCTGAAATCGACAAAGTCGTCACGCAGGCAAGTTCGAGTCATTTTGCGCAGAATGTTCGGTTGGAGAAGAACTGCAACTTTGGCTGATTGAAACTGAATGAAATTGTGTATTTGTGTAGCAAGCAAGTGTAGAAGTTGTATGCATGTCGCAACTCGCAATATTCCCGTTTAGGCTGGCGGAATTTGCTCTGGCGTTGGATGCAATGGTTTTCCAGATACTGTACGACGTAGAGAAGCCTACATGGTTTATTCTGGTGAATGTTGTCAAATTTTTAACAACCTACCAAAATACACCTAATCAGTCTTTTAAAGGCTCACAATTCTTTCTTACCCAGGGCCAGCTGTCGACTTCTGGAAACCTGTTCTGGAACCAATTTCCGCAAGGGTGTTGTTTCAGGGGGACAAAGTCACGGATAAATGCTATTGGGAGTTTGCAACTGTACTTTACACTTTTCCAGCGATGTTGGCGTATTGGAAACAGCTGGCTCTGATGACTTGCATGGTGAAGTTGTGATTACTGATATAACAAATTTGGCACGCAGATTTGTTAAATCAGCGAATTTCAAAGAAATTTCCGGTTCAGGATCTTACCATGGAGCCAAGCCTGGTGATCTTTTCCGAGAATAAGGAAATGAAGGCTCCGTCAGTCGACTATTGGAAGCATAACATACAGAACAGGAATTATGATCAGGTATGAGCTCTGCGATACACTTTCCGTTACGAATGCGCAACCTAATGCCAAGGATGCGGTACCATCAACACTGTGTTGAGAACACGACGACGACGACGACGACGACGACAACAACAACAACAACAACAACAACAACAACAACAACAACAACAACAACAACAACAACAACAACAACAACAACAACAACAACAACAACAACAACAACAACAACAACAACAACAACAACAACAACAACAACAACAACAACAACAACAACAACAACAACAACAACAACAACAACAACAACAACAACAACAACAACAACAACAACAACAACAACAACAACAACAACAACAACAACAACAACAACAACAACAACAACAACAACAACAACAACAACAACAACAACAACAACAACAACAACAACAACAACAACAACAACAACAACAACAACAACAACAACAACAACAACAACAACAACAACAACAGCAGCAGCAGCAACAACAACAACAACAACAACAACAACAACAACAACAGCAACAACAACAACAACAACAGCAACAACGACAACGACAACAACAACAACAACAACAACAACAACAACAACAACAACGACAACGACAACAACGACGACGACGACGACGACGACGACGACGACGACGACGACGACGACGACGACGACGACGACGACGACGACGACGACGACGACGACGACGACGACGACGACGACGACGACGACGACGGCGGCGGCGGCGACGACGACGACGACGACGACGACTCACAGCGCGGATTTCTTAGATCGCCTACCCAGTCAACACGGGCATTCACGAATTCGGTCAGTCCGCAGAGTTCGCAAAAGAGATCGGCTGCGAAGAAAACCATAAAGAGTTAATGCGGCTGCTGAGACGAGCTAAGGAATTGGGTTACGGTGACAAGGATTTGACATCCATATTCGAGGTTCTGCTGGAAGATATGAGATCGATAGTGAAGAAAGCTTAGGCGATGAATGATGCCTTTACAGCTCTGTTTGGTTGACGTGCCGCGCACGTGCAGAGCGGAAACAAGTTAGGCCCAATCTACTACTCGATATACCAACTTCAAACTCTGACAACTTCAACTGTTCTCTTCAATAGCGATTTCATGGGAGCAGTAGCGGATCCAGGGGGGGGGGGGGGCGGTTGTGCGTCCGCCCCCCCCCCCCCATTCGGCCAAACCGCCCCCCCCAATCCCCCTCCCGAGAAAAAAAATTGCGCGGCAGCACCTCCAGAGCAAAAAAATTTCGCCTGCGGCGCTATTTTATAGCACTTTTGTACCAAAATAGGCCAAAATCGGCCAAAATTTTCGCCTGCGGCGCTATTTTACAGCACTTTTGTACCAAAATAGGTCAAAATCGGCCAAAATTTTGAATGCGGCGCTATTTTATAGCACTTTTGTACCAAAATAGGCCAAAATCGGCCAAAATTTTTGTCTGCGGCGCTATTTTAAAGCATTTTTGTACCAACATAGGGCAAAATCGGCAAAAATTTTTGCCTGCGGCGCAAATTTTTTTACGTGCTTTAATAGCATCTTGGTCCCCCCTGTGGCCTCAAAAATGCCGCCCCCCCCCCCCCATTCCAAAATCCTGGATCCGCCACTGCATGGGAGTGAGTGAAAATGCGCGGCGATCACCCGAAACAATTGCTGCTGCACTTGGTACAAGTGAGACTCAGCGTGTACCGTAATGCAACTGCCTGCGAACTCATCTGCAAAAGCAACTGTAACTTTAACGATCAACTACAGTATACTCTCATCAGTTCGGCTGAATCATTTCGATCAGCGCAGCAGGCCGGATGTCCAGAAACCGATGCCTCCACGTCCATTGGCAGTGGTTGCCTAGGTCCAGTGGACCCCTCTCGACCACAGACCATGAAGCCTTCTGGGCGCTCCACGACTCGAAAAGGGTTTCGTCACTATTTGTGGAGCGGATCCAGCGCAGGTCGACGTGGAAGCGCCGGACCACCGGGAAGCGTTGTGTGGATGGGCGCAAACTCAATTACAGTCGCAAAAGACCGCCGATTGCAGTGGCGCCAAATCGATATTCCGGTACAGAATCGTCGACTACAGTGCTGGGATTCTGTGCGCGATACTACAGGCAGCTGCGATCATCGTCTACCCAACGCTTCCCAGATGGCGCAAGTGCAGGCACGAGCTGAGCAGTTGTCCGTAGCTGAAGACGGCCCCCCTGGGAATCTTGCTCAAGACGACGTCAACGATGTAGATGCTCTCCAGTTGAGGGGCGAAGTCGGCCAAAGAGGGGTTGCATAAAAGAGTATGGCATGGCATGGCACTGTACTCCAACAGAGCTTATACCACGGAGAACGGGCGACAGGCTCGCTATATGTCTGATGTCACAGCTAACTGCAGCCAGGCCAGACTTGGCGCGACATCAAGGCGACAGCAGGCCCATTAGCAAAGCAGCGCGACCTCTCTTTTATGCAACCACCAGCTGGTGGAGCAGCTCCCACGGACGGTCACCGAACTGGTGGTAGCGTTCCAACCGAAGTCCCGTCAGGGCCATCATTTGTGACAGAGGACCTGGCGACCCAGGGATCGGCAGCGAGAGTTGCCACAGTTGAAGGCGCCGCAAGGTAGCGAACGTCTCGAGCAAAAGGTGGCGCGAGACGCGCCGACGACCGAACGACTCGCGAGGCATGCTCAGCTCGCGGAGGGTCGGTCCGGCAAAGGCGGTCCGGGCCCACCCGGGAGGCAGCTCCTCCACTATGGTCAGCGACTTCACAGACGATAGGCGCGTCACCTGTGGCAGTCGACGTCGCAGGCTCTCCTCCACAGGCTGGTATGCAGGCCTCTCGTAGAGGAACGGGGCGAGGTCGACTTTCACCGAGTTTAGGTGGCAACTGCCCCACTGCTGAGCGCCTCCGCCAATGTCGTCGAGAAGCCGGCCAATGGACTCCTCCACCTGGCTGACCAGCAGCGACCTCAGACGGCCCTGGAAATATTCGAGACGAAAACAACTCATTTTGGTCTGCGTTCGACAACTACCCGAACTTTGGGCTGAGGCGGATCCAGCACGATCTGTATTTCAAGCTCTTCAACATGTTTCCAGCCAGTAGATATTTGGCCGAGAAATGCAAGCCGGCCGGCAGGAGTAGACTGTCCGAGCGTCGAACAGCTGATGAGACAGAACGAGTTGGTGAGGCCCATTGCAGTCCCGACATGAATGCTCAGCTGGGACGCGTCGCATCAATGATGAGTGCGGTACTTATGCGGCTATCGTGTCGAAGTGCGAATGTCGGCTGCAGTTGAATGGAAGCAGCAAGGCAGTAAACCAGTTGCATCGCATTCAAGACTTCCTTTTACGTCGGTAGACGCTGGTTGATGCGACGCATTCCTGGAACTTTGCGCCACAATCGATGGCCAGCGTAACGCCGACCACCTTCACAGCACCTTGAGCGATTAGGGCCTCCCACCTTTTGGAGACTAGCCTGGAAGTAGAGAGCAGTGGGGGGTGTGATGCGTGTCGACTATGGAATCTGGGTTACCCGGGATTGATCCAGACCACACAAAAAAGTCTATGGTAAACCCCTAGACGAAACCGAACTGATCTTTCCCCTCCTTTACCTGAGAGTCATGGCTGTCCTCAAATCAAAACGGCTGAGGATATTTGCCAGAATATCGTCCGGCAGTTGGTCAATGTGACGGCGGCAGAGCGTCTGCTGTTGTCGCGTGCCTGGAATGACGCCTTCTCGAAGGTGTTGCCAAGCAAGTGCACGTCTAGGCGCAGTGCCACGGCAAGCGGTTGATTCTCCCCGTTTGGAGCGCTTCGTGGCACGTCGACAGCGACCCAGCTGGGACTGCGACCTCTTTGGCATGGCGCCAACTAGCTACAGTAGTTTTCAAAGCAGCCGCTAAACTAAACGCGGCTTTGCCCTCTCAAACAATCTTTCAGGGTTGTTTCGCGACGAGCAGTGTTTCCAAAGTGCGCCTCTCACTATGCGCTCGCCCGCGCGATGTGTAGTAGGTAGGTACGCACAGACAGGCATTCGCACTGCGGCGCACCCGCTAGACACTTCGCACATGGTACGAAACATCACACGTCACTGCGCCCTGTCCGACGAAGGAATACGCAAGTCGAACTAAGTGCGCGCGGCGGCCGTGCCTGTTAGGCATTCATTCGATTGTGTCTGTCTGCCTGGACTGAACTATCGCAGTTCGCCAATTCGAAACTGTGACTCAACGATGTCCGAGTCCGAATATGTCAAAGGGCTGGAAATCACCGTTTTGGGCGTGGGCTTTATGGGAGCGGCCGTTTGCGAAGCTTTCACAAACGTCGGCGCCAAAGTGACCGCCTGGAATCAAACCAAATCGAAAGAGAACGAGTTATTGGACAAGAAAGTAATTGCTAATGTGGCTAACAGTCCAGCCGAAGCTATCTCTGGCACGCAAGCGACGGTTATGTGCCTGGCGGGGAGAGCAAACTTGGTTGGCGTTTGATCTTCCCAAGACAATGATGAAACAGAGTCGTTGCGGGTCGAATTGTGCAGGAGACCCTGCAAAGCCAGGACGTGCAGAAGGTCATGAACGGAAAACACGTCATCATCCTTAGCGCCACTTTGCCGAAGGAAGGGGTCGAAATCGACAAAGTCGTCGCCGAGGCATGCTTTTGAGGACTTTTGCTCTTTAAAATTAGGCAGTGCAGAACTTTGCGTCACTTCCCAAGTCGTTGTGCTATACTTACGAAGTAATTTTATCTCCTTCCTATGTTGAGGCTGGCGGAATTTGCTCCGGTGTGGCCTGTAACGGTTTGCCAGACAACGTGCGCCACAAACAGACTTTCATGGTCTATTCTGGTGCGTAAGTAACTGTAAAGTACTCTACACTAAAACTAAGCATCGGGAGAAGTTTTAGCTGTTATATGTTTGACGATGCTTCAGGAGCAGCTCTTGATTTCTGGAAGCCCGTTTTGGAGCCGATCTCTGCAAAGGTTCTGTTTCAAGGGGACACAGTCGTCGACAAATGTTACTGGGAGTTCGGAACTCTGCTTGCCACCTTCCCAGTGATGCTGGCGTATTGGAAACAACTCGCGATAATGACAGCGTTGGTACGGGACTTAAAGAGAATTGTGTGAGGCTCAGTCGGTAGGGATACGGTATTCCAGGGCCTCAGCATTGAGCCCAGCTTGGCGATCTTCTCTGAAAACCTGGAAATGAAGGCTCCTTCCGTTGACAATTGGAAAGACGCCATTCGGAACAGAAACTACGACATGGCAAGTTAGCAGCGCGACGACGACGACGACGACGACGACGACGACGACGACGACGACGACGACGACGACGACGACGACGACGACGACGACCACGACGACGACGACGACGACGACGACGACGACGACGACGACGACGACGACGACGACGACGACGACGACGACGACGACGACGACGACGACGACGACGACGACGACGACGACGACGACGACGACGACGACGACGACGACGACGACGACGACGACGACGACGACGACGACGACGACGACGACGACGACGACGACGACGACGACGACGACGACGACGACGACGACGACGACGACGACGACGACGACGACGACGACGACGACGACGACGACGACGACGACGACGACGACGACGACGACGACGACGACGACGACGACGACGACGAGAATCACCAGGAGTTGATGCGACTGCTGAAGAGGGCTCAAGAGCAGGGCTACGGAGACAAGGATATGACCTCGGTGTTTGAGGTGTTGCTCGAAGACTGTAGGGATGTCGCTAGGAAGATACACAAGTGATTACTTGGACGGGGCCTGAGAAACCGGTCAGCGCTTAGTGATTGGTTTGCTGGGGTTAGGCTTACTGGATTACTGTGAAATCTGACGTGTGACGATCTGTCACATGTGGAACGTTTTACGCGTTGTTTATGAGTTTTGAAGTGGTATGCCAATCTACGCTACTGAGGTGTGCCCCGTCAACGTGCACTGAGAGAGAACGCTACACATCCATCACGCTTAGGATTCATAGTTGAGAACCACAGCACAAGAACAACCACCGCGATAGAATCACAATGAGTAGTACGACACAACGGGGAGACCAAGAGCGTAAAGCTTGCGCGTCGACAATCACAAGATTCGAAAATTCAAATTGCCAACAAATTCAAAAATTCAAGGTCTTCGCGCGATGCCGATGACGCCGCAGGCTATGGGGCTGTTGGCGCTGCCCTGGTGTATGACCAGGGAGCGACCCACCAGGCTGGCCAGACCCCGGGCCTGGTACCCGGTATTGTACCCGGTGCTGGGCTGGCTGCCCGCACCGCCGCTACCGTAGCCCGAGTTGGTCACTCCGGCGCCGGCGGTGCCCGTGCCCGTGCCCAGGCCACCGATTTGACTGGAGGAGATCAGCTGAAGTAGTATTCTTGATCGTTGTAAGTGGGTAGCTGTGATCTTTGCGAGCTTGTTTCGAACATGGGAAGTGTGTTCAATCGAGTTCTAACCAAACTTAGTTTTGTGGTAATGACGGGCTTCTTCACCTGACGCAAAGTATTGAGTGGATCATGATTTTAGTGCCTATTTTAGATATGTGTTCATGCAAAATTGAATAGACACCTAGGTAGTCAAATTGGTGGCTTCCGTGTTACGAGAGTTGTCGCTATGTACACAAAGTAAAATTCAGGTATGTCCTTTGTGGAAACGTTAAAGGTACAATTGTAGTACTGACACAAACGGCCAAACCGCTAATTAATTATTATGTTTTCACCACAAGTTACAAGAAGAAACTCACCGTATTGATCTGCATCTGGTTGAAATTCGAATTTGCATTGCCAATAACGTGTCTGATTGGTCCGACGTTCTTGCACGACGGGTCCGTGAGATCTCCAAATTCGTTGATGCTGAGGCGGTGGCTGCCTAAAATTTGTTTCCATGATATCTAAGTTTTGAATTGAATTAATTAAAAATTTGTGAGAAAATTAGTAGGTAATTTCACCAACCGGCAGGCACCCCGTTTATGGTTCCGGTCAGACGGACGCCGCTCCCTTCGGGATTTAATCGTACTTGGCCGAATATACTGCCGAAATTGTTGCGAACCACTGCGATTCCCGCTTGGATGTCGGCTGGAATTTTGTGCAAGGTTTCGCAGTGGCGAATCGCATTGAGTGTTGATCAAAAGCGAAGCCGCAAGCTCGGGGTGAAGCGGCGAGGGACTTTCAAACACTCAAGCAGTTTCCCGCAGGGTGACCAATGGAAACTGAAACCTCATTCCAATTTGAGTTTGAGTCAATCGGTTAGTCCACTTTTCGAGTTTCAGTTGCAGTAGTAGCTGAAAGAAGGTCTGAAATGGTTACGAGTCAAAGCTGTGCGTTGAGTTTTCAATTACTGAGACTATCTAAATCTTAGTTTGAACGTTTCCACTGGCCACCCAAATCTAAGTCTTGTACAGCCTCACTGGAAAAGCTGGTGTCAGGCGGTTTGCCGTCCTTGGGACAAGCGCTCTCAAGCACGCAAGTGCCGTTGCTGAGCAGATAGCCAGTCTTGCAGAAACAGCCCGCCTGGCAGACGGCCGCGCATGTTGGGCTTCTGGGAGCACGTCTCGCGAAACAAGCTTGACTTACTCTGACGATAGGTTGGGGAGTACTCGAGTGAAGATGCGTCTACCGTAACTCCTCCAATGGCGCCCCCCCCCCCACCCCCATTTTATGCGGCATGATCTTCACGCAAGGCGTTTGTTGAGGGATTCAGGGTTAGTTCTTCTAGCGTCAGGGCAACCGTAATTTCTCAAATAAGCGCCCTCTTCCCACCTTCTCAACATGCCATTCATGGCCACAATCACGAGGAGCGCTTATTGGAGGATTTACATAGTCATGTCAAGATTGGGCTTTTGCCACGCGACGACCCACGCAAGATGCATGGTGGCAAAAGCGAGCAGACTTGAGCCTCTCATCAGCCGGCTCACGCCACGCGTCGCGTGGCGCACGCGTGGCAAGAACTCTTAATCCTCCGGCCTATTCCGACGCGCGTCAGCATAGTGCAGTTTCGCGAGACGAGCTCTCCTGTTGTCGCAGGTCGGGGGGCAATTGGAGCCGCAGCTCTGCCACTCAGCATTGGCGTCGGGGCAGACGCAGCGACTGCTCTCCCCAGTCAGCACTCCAACAGGGATGCAGCACTTCTGTTCCTTTGGGCATTCGGTGTCCAGGGAACAGGTGCGGCCGTACAGTCCTCCCGATTGGGTGGGACAGACCCCTGGTCCTGGAGGGGTTAATGCAAAGGGTTAAAGGCAAGGAAAGCACGCTTGGAGGGTAGGGAAGAGGATACAACGAGCCGAGGGAAGGAAGGAAGGCACAGAGGGTAAGCAACGAACTAACAATGGGGAACAATCTCGACGGAAGCAAGTAAGCAGTAATTGGCCTACCACATTGCTCGAGGACACTGAACACTGTCATAGCCATTAATGGCGTTTCGCATGAATATCAGGGTATAGTATTTCAGTTAAACTATTGTACGTAGGTACCGTAGGCGTGCAGCTACATACATAGAGGGTACTGCACCACATGACATTTGAAGCAGAAACCCAAGTACCCCTAAAGTGAGCTACCGTAACAGAATCAGTTGCTTCTCAGAAGTCAATAGTCAATGCGATTCTTTAAGTCAATTGAACTACAATATTTACTCATCCTTGCGCTTTGTTAACCCTTCCCCTTTAAAAGGACAAACTTTTCCAATCTTTGAACTTGTTAGATCTCTTCAGATGCCACACTTACCGTACACCCTCCCCATTACCGTAACCCTACAATCTCTCCTCACTGCTCTGACTGCTGCACTGGCTCCTGAGTATGCATCTGCTTGTGCGCCAGTTGATGGCGTCCTCAAAGATGTAGCCACTCCTACAGAAGCAGCCGCTCTGACAGGGCGCGCAGAATCTCGAGACCAGATTATTGCAGCCCAATGGACAGGCGGTCCCACAGCTCTTGTACTCTTTCGTCTGGTCGTTGCACTGATCTGTCGAGGGGAGGGAGGTGGGGGCAGGGGTGGGGCAGTATTGGGGGAGGACGCATTGGGAGTTGGCGTCATAGGCGTCGCGGAGGATGTAGGGAGAGTTGCAGAAGCAGCCGGGGGTGCATTGCTGGGTGCAGACGGGGTTACGGTTGTTGCACCCCGGGGGGCAGGCCGAGCCGCAGTTGGTGTAGCTCTTGGCGGCGTCGTTGCATGTCGTCGAAGTCTGAAATGGATTGGAGAGGCGATGAGATGTGGAGATTTGAATTTTGTATTGGAATTATAGAATCAACCAGGTTGAAATTTGAATTTGTGATTAATGACTAATGGCCGATGACTGACTGATTAATGACACTAAGATAAGGTATATAAGCGAGAGTTGGAACTATCACCTATTGATTCAGAATTACCATATTTGCTCCAAATAGTACCGCCCCCCCGCCCCACCATTCAAACGGGCATAATTCAAACGGGTGTACATGCAATTAGCAATAATCTAACTCAGGAAATGGTTGCCCCTACCATCACAACGACTTGCTGTAGGCATTGATAAAACTCGACGCCAGGCACCATGAAAACGAAAACGAAAACGAAAACATAATAATGCGGCATACTTTCGAGCACTTGACGTGTCGGATTATGTACCTAGCACCCCTCTAGAGGTAAGTCGACCCGATTGTTAAGTTACCGTACACAATAACACTTACCGGGAAGGTGGCGCAGTCGCTCCTGGGGACGCAGGGCGAGTTGAGCCAATCCCTGGAGTTCCGAAAGACGAATCCCGGCTTGCAGAAGCACCCCGGGACACACTGCAGGGTGCAAATGCCCGGCGGGTTGTTCAGGTTGTCGCAGCCGACCGGGCAGGCCGTTCCACAGTCAGTATAGGCCTTATTCAATCCGCATTTGGGGCAACTACTGAGCGGGACGCATCTTGCGCCCGGGGCGGAGCTCTCGCGAATGTAGCCGCTACGGCAGTGACATCCGGCCTGGCAGGCCAACTGGGTACAGGGTGCCCTGTTGCGGTCTGAGCAGTGCGCCTGGCAGGGATTGTAGCAGGTGACGGCCACCTCGTTCTGGGCGCAGCTGACCTGGCTGCCTATGTCTGCAAGAAGCGAGGGGCCAATTGGGCGCGAGGATATCTCGCCGCCGCGGCGAATTGTCCCGGGATGAGTGAGGGATAGATAGGCAAGCCCCAAGCGAGACAAGCCGCAGAGTACGCGACGTCACGCAATGCGAAGTGCCAATTGGGCACGAGGACAACTCGCCGCGGCGGCAAGATGTCCACGCGGCGAAGTGTCCAGGGATAGGCAAGCTAGCCCCCAAGCAACGAAAGCCACAGAGTACGCAAGTCGTGCAAGCAAAGCAGGCAATATTTTCAAGCGCACTGTGCATTTACCGCCCCAACCTTCTCTCGCGACCCTAATCGGCGGCAGCGGCGGCAGACAAGTCGGCCCGTAACCCGTCAAACAGCACTTCTCGGGTCCCGGACAGCCGATGTCGTAGAAGCAGGTCCTGACCCTCCTGGGATCGATTATCGCCCTGATATGCGGGCACTGGCCGGGCTTGTTCAGGGGCGATGTGGGTCTGGGACCAATGGTTCCCAGTTGGGGCACGCTGCACTTTGGCCCTGCTATGGTATTGCAGCACTTCAGCATTGCGGGGCACTCAGAATCCCTCTGGCAGCTTGGGAAACGGCGGTCGAAATTGGTCGGGTTATGCGGGCACAGACCGGGCTTGGGACGGTATGGGTGCTCTGCCCGGGTACAGAAGAGCCCGTAACCCGTAGGGCAGCACTTTTCCACTCTGCTGCAGTCCAGGTCTGTTTGGCACGGCACCTTCGGGTAGCCGCCCCTTCTGAGTGCGCCCAAATTGATCGCCGGGCATTGGCCCGGATGGACCCGGGGTCTGGGACCTGCGCTGGGACCGGTCCGGGTTACACGGGCGCAGCGTCGGCCCACGATACTGTTGCAACACTTGTCGCTTCCAGAACAGTCGTCGTCTTGTGTGCAGCGCTCTTCCAGTTGGAAGTGTTGTAGGGCGGCCGGGCATTGGCCGGGCTTTTCCGGGACCACGGGTATGGGTTTGGGCTTGCCGGGAGCGACAGTACTTTCCTCACCGTCACCACCTAATGAGAAGTGCGCCAGCGGTGTGGAACGAAAGGACAAAGCGTGAACCCGACACCAGAGTAAAGAAAGATTGACGGTTTTAAATAAAGTGAACGGCAAACGGTAGCTTACCAAGTGGAGTCACGCACTGTCTGCCGGAATTGGCCAGGCAGCACTTCAGATTGCCCTGACACTCGTTGTCACATCTGCAATTTCGATATTTCGAATGGCTCATCATGATACGGATTGCAATTGTCGTGATTATTATTATGTTGAAATGTTTTTATTGTAAAAATTAACCCACTTGCACTGATGGAACACGGTGCCACTATAGCCGCCACTGTAAGAAGGACATCTGCCTTGCTTCTGATTGAGACAAATGAGATCTGTGCTAGGGCTTGTGGTGCCGCCTGAAGTGGAAAAAGATGACGACGACGACGACGACGACGACGACGACAACGACGACGACGACGACGACGACGACGACGACGACGACGACGACGACGACGACGACGACGACGACGACGACGACGACGACGACGACGACGACGACGACGACGACGACGACGACGACGACGACGACGACGACGACGACGACGACGACGACGACGACGACGACGACGACGACGACGACGACGACGACGATGACGACGACGACGACGACGACGACGACGGCGGCGACGACGACGACGACGACGACGACAACGACGACCACGACGACGACGACGACGACGACGACGATGACGACGATTATGCCTGGCATCGTACCTTCATAAATCCTCCTCTCCTCATCGCAAGACCTCGTCGGCGGTCTCGTGTTGGGAATTTCGACGCCGTGTTTCGTGACGCACCAACACTGGTTGTTGTAGCACTGCTGGGGCGAGAAGTGCTTGCCTGTAATATGCATTGCAAAGTCTCAGCGTTTGAAGCAGAGATAAAATTATTAGCAAAGAAGTTACCGTCCCCTTCGCAGCTAGGGTAGTAGATGCCGATGGCAAAGTTGTTCTCCCGTTGGCTGTCTTCGCGTCGCTTGCTGCAGCCTGAAAGGTAACCAGTTGCACAAGTAAGAGAAACGTGCCGTAAACCCTCCAATAACCTCGCGGAAGTGGGGAAAAGGCGGGGACCTTATTGGAGTATATTTGCGATTGCGCCTCATTTACTATGTGGACGTGCAACCTCGATACATCATACAGTTCACAAATAGCAACCGGTAGTTAGGCTTGTTCCCTGTTTACTGTGGAACAGCAAACTTTCGCGGCAGAAAACTTTCGCGGATGGAAGGCGACCGCGATGTTGAAAGTTTTATGCCCGCGAAAGTTTGCTGTTTTACAGTACACCATTCTCGTATCCACATTCTCACAACCATTCTTCCAAACTCACTTCTGCAGCACCGCCCTTGGGCGCAGACCTCGCCGAATACGCACGACGCGTCCGTATTACAGAGTCGATTGGACGCGCGCCCGTCGGGACACGTTCCGCTGCCTGTCGTTGGAGGCTGGGCCGTGGCTCCTCCTGGATATTGAAGTTTTGTCGATGAATTTGAAATCGGTTTCATTTGGTTGCGGTACGCAATATTTAATGAATGCCAGCTTCCGTGAGCTCACTTTCCCGTCACGTTTTGGCAAAGTGTAAGCATGTATGTAGTAGCACTGACGGTTGAGCTGCAAGCACAATGTAATTACAGTAGGTAGGTGCTTTGTTTGCATACGGTCCTCCATCCCACACCACACAGACTGCCCAAAACGCTTGTCGGCAAGCAGTGCACCACGCAATTACAAGCATACACCTTGCTATTCTTCCGCAAAACAAACCTCAACTTCAGCTCTATTAGCAGACCTGAAATTGCAAAATTCAAAACTACAGTATACCGCTGCCTCGGGGACAGCAGAAGTTGTTCTTGCACTCCTCGTTGGCGAAGCAGTCGCTCTGTCGGGCGCATTTGTAGTAGGAGAAACGGTTGTCGCCGCAGTCGATGCACGAACCTTCCCTCACGCAGGTGCCTGAAGTCGATTGGAGGTGGTGCAGTTTTCTTACTTTGCAGAGTAAGAAAGCTGGAAACGCACGCCGGGCGTCCTGGGCTCGGCAGAGAGCGAGGAGAAGCAAAGCAGTGGTCGAAAGGACGAGACTGCGTGTCATGGCGAATGGATTTCGCTGAATTAGGAAGGTTTAAGAGCTGGAATAACTCTAGAGCGGGTTCGCGAGGTTACTTGTACCTGCCCTACTTTGCTAAAGACAAGTTCTTCTACAGTAGGACAAGGCGGTCGAAAATTCAATCTCAAAACTGGATTTAATTCAAGCAACAATAGTGGATGTGCCCACTGTCGTATTAGGATCCTCAACCGGCCTTACGCACGCACGGACGAAGAAGCTCGCGTAACTTTTTTCGCCCGGCCTGGCTCTAGCTCTACACACTGGAGAGAAGCGCGCGGGGGCTGGAGCGATTGGAATAGTTCCGCATGAGCTGCTTCTTTCGGCGATTGGCACCTGCAGGGAAATCCTATTTGTTCCCTCCTCCTCCTCCTAGTACCAGCCCACACGGATGCTATAACCTCACACTCCCTCCCTCACCTTGCAGACAGACGCACGCACGCACATACGCACGCACTCCCTCTCTCTCTCGACAAACAACAAGCGCGAATCGCGCGCGCGCTTGCGCCGCCCGTGAGTCAGAAAGTTTGCCTGGTGCAAAATCGCACCCGCCCCTCCCCTATTTATTTCCGGAGCTCGGCGCGCGCGGGGAGAAAGCGGGCATTAACCCCCCTCTCCCTTTCCGTGACCCAGAAACGTCGCCCGGACCCGTTAGGCTAACCTGGGGAGTTGTCGGTTTGCAAGTTGGAATTTGCATGTTGAAATTTGCAAGTTGTACATGACAACTTCTGTCTTTGTCGTCATAGAGCCACCCAAACTTAACCAAATGACAATCTGATCAAAACCAACCATAAATTTACCAATTTACACCCTCTAATTAACTCCATCTGCACCGGTCACTAAAGGGTTAGGGGCTAGCGAGGGAGAGGGGGACAGTTTCCCATCCCATTGTTGTCAAACAAGGCAGCGCAGTGGACGGCGCGCGGCCTTTGTCGCGCCGCGAGCCACACAAAGCGGCCCGAATTTGAGGCTTGCGGGACTGGATTTGCACGCGAAGTTACAGTAATAGTGCCGTTTAAAATCGCTATGAGCTTTCTAACGGTTCACAACGCGATGCGAGGTGGTAAGCCGCTAACTACAACTGTTCGTACAGTTAGCAAACCAAATCAACAAAATGGAACCAATCACAACTAAAACAGACCGCAAATTGTACACGCAAAACCGAAGTACGGATGTTCTACTTATGCATGCAGCATGCTACATATGCAGAGTATCACAGAGCTGTACAATACATAAGAAGCATTTATGGCTTAGAATCTACATAGTGAGCATTAGCAAGCAATACATACAGCAATACATAGGCTGCACAAAGAATCATTCATATCGACTGGCAAACAGCGTTTGTCCATCTAAATCTCTACACACTTGTTCTATGTCACTATTATATATTTGCCAATTGACTATCCTATAATTCGGCCAGGTTACTGTAATCGAAAGCGACCGTCCAGCCAGCCAAAACCGGACCAATCCCAACTTTTTGGCTCGCAGCGAGTTTTGCAGCGTGATTCGCAGTGATTAGTTGTTTGAGGGCCAGTGAGCACTACGCTGCGAATAGAGAGGGATAGTTGCAACCGGCGACACGCGAAAATTCGAAGCGTTTTACTGTACCGGGTGTCCCAAAAGTCCAGCCCCCCCATCCACAGCACGCTGTATAAAGGCTAGCGAGGTCATACTTGCACGTATGGTAGCCTATTATGTTTGCAACTCGGATGCAAAAATTCAGCACTCTATCTCAACACATGCGCAAATGCGGGCGCAAAACCTGAAATCGCTCAAATTTAGCGACCGCGAAGCCTTTGGTTGACTATAGTTCGCGAACGGGACGTCATTTGGCAGCTCGCAGGAACGACTTTTGTAGCGTTCGCCATTGTCGCGCAGTGAGCTGTCAAATTTTGTCTGCTTGTCATGCTTCTGCTGGCGACGGCCATCTTCTCCATGGAGATGGCCTCCAGCAGGAAGAGGAGCATCGACGACCGATTTCAGGTTTTGCGCCCGCATTGGCGCATGGGTTGAGATAGAGTGCTGTGGAAGAATAGGGCACGAAAGCGGCCAGAAACGCCTTTCGCACTAGCCGTCCGACCCTGAGCACTTCACACCGTCGAGCTCTCCCTGGTGCTATGGGAAGATAACTCACACTCCGTCCGATGAAGCCGCTGGACGAAGTGGCGCAGAGCCTTTTCCGCTGTTATGATGTTGTCGCCGCGCTGCGTCTTCTCTTCGTACGCGCACTTTCCCGTTCACTGTACCTCTGTACCGCGGCAGAATGCGCCTCTAGCAAAGGGTTTCGAAAGAGAGAGTTTCTTACTCGCCTTCAACAACGCCAAACGAAACACCAGAGACCACTGGCGAGACAGACGAAAGATGGCCTTCTTATAGCGGCCCTATCCTGCCAAAACAGACAAAGCGATGCGCTGGCACCGAGGCGTGTCAGCGCTACACACACGCGCATGGCGAGTAGCTAGCGAGAGCGCACCACACAGGGCGAGTACAGCGAGTGCGCGCAACACAGCACAGTACGGCAGCGGGCAGGCATGGCGACGGCGTCACTCTTCCCTGCAGCAGCGACAGCGCACAACGAAGCCCTCTCGGCCGCGCCAGCCAGACAAATACACCGCTACCGTAACCCTAGTATCGGCCGGCGGGAAGTAGGCAGGTGACTGTCCTCCCACATCTCCGGTCCCGGCGGATCTTCTGAGCCCTCGCAGAAGTGGTAGCAGACGCAGAGGGTCCCAGGGCAATGCAGCACCAGCGAACAGACAGCAGCAAATAATACAAGGCCCTCCCCCAGCAGTGGTAGTAGTAGCACAGTCCCACAGGTCGACAGAATGGGGGCGGCTGGCTACTGTTTGGGGGGCGTCGGCTTCTCCTTGGCCTTCTTCTTCAGCGCCGCCTTCTCCTCCTTGGACATGACGTGCGCAGGCGGCGGCCCCTGCTGCTGCTCCTGGCTGCTTCCGCTGCTCGGCGGGTGAGTGTCCCGGGGCAGTGCCAGAATCAACGGGTCGGTCAGGGAACCGGCGGCCTCGGCGGCGGCGGCCGGGCTGACCACGGGCGTGGTGAGGTGAGTCGACGTGGCCGGCAGGGCGGTATGCGTGTCGCTGGCGGCCGTGGAGGCTTTCCCCTTGGGCGGGCGGATCTCCTTGGCGAGCTGCTGGTACTCCGCCTCGTACTGGGCCTCCAGCTGTTCCTCGTGGCCGATCCAGCGCTTGAACGACTGCACACCCTGGTCCCCGTGTAGACTCGGCGGGCAGGTCAGACTCCACCTCTTCCACTGCGAGCCATTCGTCCCAGGCACGGCGAAGTTAGCGTCTAGCGCTTCGTCCTCCACCATGACCTGGTCCGAATCGCTCGGGCCCTGACTCGTGTCCATGGCCTCCAGTCGTCCACTGGCTTTGGCCCTCTCTCGCTCCAAGTCGGCTTTCTCTTCGTAGCTCAGCTGCCTCGCTCCCTCCTCTGCGAGGGTCTGGAGCCACTCCGGCTCGGGCGGCAGCCTGGGCGCGAACTCGTTCACC
>JASAMZ010005595.1:0-11151 GCA_030248115.1 Linhomoeus sp. GSCO2_2 | reverse complement strand
CCCCCCCCCCCCCTCCCATTGCGCTGTCCATGGTTGTATTTGCGACGAAGAGGGGGCTTATTGGAGGGTTCATACGGTATTTAATTCTTTTTCAAAAACGCTTAAGAATTCGAAGTTTTCAGTGGGCTACGTTTTCGACGCGACCGCCCGACTGGCGGCGGAGTATGGAGGAATGGTAGTTATGATGGGGATGCCGCCGCGCAGTAAGTACTATGGTTTTTGTCCCGGCATCGGCCGGGCGACACACCCTGTGGCGAGAGTGCGTGTGTGTGTGCGTCCGTCACGGCGCATGAAAGTGGTAGAGAGCATAGGTGCTATTGGGGTGGGAGGGGGGGTAGGGGGGGGGGCCCCCCCCCCCCCCCCCCCCCCCTAGCCTTGGCCATCCAATACCCCCTCCCACCCCCCCCCCCCCCCCCCCCCCCCCCCCCCCAACCCAGAGGAAGCCGGAAAAATTAAGGAATCTTCGATAGAGCAAAAATAGCTAATTTTTTGGCCCTTTTCAGGTACATTTGTGTACCCCCCCCCCCCCCCTCATTTTGAGCCGATCAGGAAACGAATTCCTGATCCGGAGACCCCCCCCCCCCAACCCCAAAGAAATACCCCCCCTCCCTGGCCCAATTCTATGGTAGAGAAGAGAGGCGGTGTTGGGGTCTCGTTCGAAGGCCCTCCACTCATTCATGAATCCGCTATATCAAAACCAAGCGAGAATTCAAATTCCGCTAGCTACAGTGACCCAAATTCTGAAAACGCAAGCACCACACTAACTCTTGTCAGAACGATGCGCTCTTTTACATGCGTTGACGTCACCACAGTGTTGCCTGTCGTTGTCTTTTCCAATTCTGTAATTTGCGAATCGAAGTGGTAGTATTACTAGCTGTCTAACTCGTAGCTCGTATCTTTCTCAAAGAATGTATCCCGGGCGAACCCAATGTTGCCACTGACCCCCGTCAAGGCATTGTTGTGTGTCACAGGTAGTTATAAGTTGATGGATGAATAATTGTACTCCTTACGTGTAGCCGCCAGCCGGGTGCCCTCGAGGGGGGGGGGAGGTGGGGTGGGGGTGGTCTGGGAGGGGGGGGGGCTCAAACGAATTAAAAATTTTGCCAAAAAAGTATCAAAGAATGCGAAAATTTCTCGAAATGGGCCTAAAAGTGCCAATGATCGCTTAAATTTGGCTAAAAATAGCCAAAACACAGCGCCGCAGGCGAAAATTTTGCCTTTTTCTAAGCGCTGCAGGCGAAGATTTTTGAAATTTTTAGGGGGCTCTGTTGGGGTAGGGTGGAAGGGGGAGGTTACACCTCCGGCTAGGGGCAAGCACTTTTGCACTCTAGAAGGCTCACAGCTCACTCTTTGTATCACTAACCACGTATGCAGAACGCAAGAAGACACCCTGTATTATTCCAGACAAAAATGCCACCTTTACTGATCTATTGGGGGCTTGGGAAATCGGTCTGGCGGAAACATCCTATGCAAAAGGCATGTCAAACGTCATAGCCAACGCGCTACACTTCGACGTCAACGAGATTCAACACGAGTGGCGAAATGTGGGTGTAATTTGCAGAAATTTTGTCCCAAAAACTCTAAGTTTTGGCATTCGCAAGTGTGTGACTTTGTGTTGCAAAATTGTCTCAAAGGTAGCTTGTGTCGACCAGAATGGAACAGAAAAGTTTTTAGTCGCGATATTTTCTTTTGAAAAGTCGAAAAATACGCATTTTAGGTGCGCTCCACCTACGAGGTGCAGCAGTATAATCGCTTCGCGCCCAGCAATCTCTACAATCGCTTTCGAGTGCGCGATTTTTTGCAATTTTTCGCGAAATTTATCCAAAAAACCCCAGATTTTTCTCAGGATTTCCACAAGGAGCGCGCCAGTTACGACACCTTCTCCCAAAGGGTCATAGAGAAGACAATGGACCTGTCCTATTTGGCCGGCCTGACGAGAGACGAGTGGAATTACAGATATATGAGCATGTCGCGCAACAAGCTCAAATGGGAGCACGACCAATACCTGTATACGCTTGTTGTTTGGCGTTTCGTTTTGATTTATTTGTGGCTGTTTTCGTGCGAGCACTTCCCCCCCCCCCCCCCCCCCCCCCCCCCCCTCCCCTCCCCCACAGAGCGGCACATTGTCGAGAAGTGTAGACGAAGTTTTTGCTTCGTTTACGCAAATTACACAGTTTGCATGCTGGATGGGACAGTTATTTCCCTTTGCATGCAAGCAAAATTGGCTCTTTTGGGGGGGGGGCTACTGATGCGACGTGTAAGTACCAACTTTGAGGGTGGGGGGTTGAGGGTTGACCGTTTCATCCCTCAGAGTGGGGGGGGGGGCGGTGGTTGAAGAAAATTTGCCAATCAGTGGCGCAAGCGCCAAATCTTGTCAAAAATCCAGCGAGAGCCGCTTAAAATCGCACAGTTTTTGCCCCTGTTGGATAATTGGCCGCCCCCCCCCCCCCTCCAAATCCCCTTGGGCGCACTTCTTTTATTTGGGTTTGTGTATAATTTTGAAAATTCGCAATCATATTTTCACTCACAGAATGAACATCGGTGTGATCGGCCCAGTCTTCGACACGGACGTCCACCTGGAGGAGATCGTGGAGATGCCCTTCTCCCTACTGAGGGAACTCTCAGAGGAGTGAGCGCAGTGAAAGTTGTGCTTTTTTGTGGTTTTTTCGCCCGGCCTCAGCCGGGCGACACCCTACGAGAGCTCGGCGTGCGTCCATCAGTCCGTCTGTCTGTAACGCTCTCGGCTTTGGGACGTCGTAGAGCGGAGATCTTGGGCTCTACGGATAGGTCTCGACTCACTGGTCATTTAGCTGAGAGGTTTCGATGTTCAAAAGTTTAAATTGCGCGCGCTACAATAACCCAAAGGTCAAAACGCAAAACGGCTCTAGCTCGCTCGTCTTACGTCGTAGAACGACAATCGACACGTCGGGTGAAAGCTCTCGATGCGTTCTTTCATGCGGCAGCAAAAGTTTTTAGAACTACGCAAACACGCACCGCGGAAAACGCCATTCTCGAAATTTTGACACTAAAATCGCTCTAACTCGCTCAACTTGCGTCGTAGAGAGACGATCTCGAGCTTATTGAATAGCTCTCGACTCACTGATTTGTTCTCCCTTCGGTCGAAACTGGAAAATTTGAATTTCGCGAGTCACAGTAACTCGAAGATGCAAAAGCACAAAACGGCTCTAACTCGCTCGTCTTACGTCGCAGAGCGGCAATCGACGCGTCAATTTAAGCTCTAACACGTGCTCTTTCTTGTGACAGCAAACATTTTTTAATTTACGAATCCACGCATCATGGAAACAATTGTTTTGCGCTGTGTTGTGCGCTGGAATCTTTCTGAATTGGTCGTGTTGCGATTACAGCGACAGTCTGAGTCGGCACGTCATTCGAAGGCTCGCGACGTACTCTTTCGTATTCTGACATAAATTTTCTGTTGACTCAGCAAGAAAAACAAACTTCGTTTCGCTGCATGGACAGAAGTGCCACACGGCTTGATTGCTCGTAGTGCGCAAGTTCTTGTCACTTCAAAGCGTCAATTGAAAGAACGATGTTCTTGCTCTAAAAGCCAAATTGCGGGCGATATCAATATTGCTAAGCAATACCCTCGTGGAGCGGAGCAATACGGGCGATGAACTCTTGCACTCTCTGCAGAAAGAACGCAACTCTTTGCAATGTCAGTCAGAATACAAACTTAACTTTTACCGGAGCTTGTTTGCTCGGCCTCAGCTGGGCGTTACCCTGCGTGAGAGGTGTGCGTGCGTGCGTCTGGCCGTCACGCTTGAAGAGGTCTCGTTTGCGTTGGTGGCCTTAGGCTCGTTCGATAGCTCGCGACTCACTCGCGCATAGTGGTTCCACCCTTCCGAAACCAAGATGGAGATATTCAAGTTCCGCGCCCTACAGTAATCCTAAAGCCTAGAACTCAAAGCGGTCAAAAACTCGCTTGTCTTACGCTATAGAGAGGCGTGCGGAATGTCGTTTGAAGACTCGCGAGCACTCTTTCTTGTTCTGCCAAACAGTTTTGGTAAAGTTTTCCAAATTTGGCGAGCTTTGACCTCGAACGGACTTCTTTTCGCGAAAATCAAATCCCGGGCGAACTCAATATTGCCTCGCAATGATGCCCTCTTATGAAGGGGGAGCTCGTCAAAGCGTAGCAAATAGATAGACCATCGGTTCCTCACGCTTTCGGCGAAAAGGTCGCTCGCAACTCGTCACAAACTCAACCAACTTACAAACTCAAGAAAACCATTCAGAAACGACCCCAACAAAGGGCCCTACCGTATTCTGATCCAGCCCAACTGCATCTACAATCTGATGAAGTTCTGTCGCAGCCGACCCAGAAGACAGAGATTCTGGAGCTTTTTCGCCACAAGGGCGGGATTTCACGAACTGATTTACAACAACTCCGTCATGCTCGAGAGAATACGCAAATACAGGTAATTAGTGAGGAGACAGGTGAAATTTTGAGTTTTGTGAGTTAATTTTGGACTGGTTTGGTAGACGAACGGCATGAAGAATAGAATAGTTTTGGAGGTAGTGGTCTGGAGGCCTATTTTATGCGAAAAGCTGTCTAAAGTTAGATTGAAGCTTGTTCATTTCGCCTGGGCGTACTACAAGTTGCGTCTTTCAAATGTCTAACTTCTTTACGGTCCTATTCAGCGTGCCATGAGTACTCTAATAAGTCCCCGGGGGCTTATTATTGCAACCTCCCTCTAGGAGGGGTACTATTGTAGGGGGGGGGGGGGGCTTATTAGAGTATCTACGGTAAAGTGGCTAATTCCCTTCAGACAGGAGGACGCCAGCTGGTGTTTCGGCGTGGAGACGCCCGCTCAAGTGTACGAGCGCTTTCGCATGGCCAAGAACGATGAAGTGCGCGGCTTCCTGGACGAGTGAGGAAGTTTTTTTTTCAAATTTTTGAAAAAATCTTTTAAAAAATGGCGATTTTTTTTATTTGAAAAGAGTTTCTCTTAGGATCGTGGGGCCCAAGTACCACAGTGGTAGTAACAATGTGTCAAGGTTTTGCTAATCCTACTGATACTGCATCATAAAGCACAGGATTACATAATGAAGACAAAATGTGTTCACAATTTGTCCCTGCCGGCAGCTCTGATGCCAGAAGCAAAGATGGCTGTCACATGTTGTCGGTTTTGTAAAAAATGTTGCTGAATACCCTTAGAACTAGCCTGACAGCTAATTTAGAGTGCAGTGCAGTGGTATCATGTCTGCCTAATATGCAACACAGTAGCGCCGTATGGTAGGCTCTGATACGTGAACTTAGTGAATTTGAAGAATTGTAAAAGAATAATATTTTTACATCTTCACTGAGCGCCCCGTTCCGTGCGTGTGGCGTCTTTTCATCACTCGTGGTCGTTGCGTGTTCGCAGGCTGAAGGAGGAGCTGAAGAAGGTGTTCGACGAGCGCTGGGCGCAGCTGGTGGAGTTCGCCTACAGCAAGGACATGATCAGGGACACCCTCAGGGCCTGGGACCTCTTCTACTACTCCAGGAAGGAGGCCGAGTTCGTCTTCGAGTCAGTGGGCGTTGTTTGGTTGAGTGGGCGTACTCTTCTGCAGTACTGCGCTACGTATCAGGCACGGATCCAGGGGGGGGGGGGGGGGGGAGCCCGGACTGTAGTACTGGGCGGGCCCTTGAAAATTGGAAGTAAAGGCCCACAAATGTGAAAATTTTCGCCTGCGGCGCTTAGAAATGGCAAAAGTTTCGCCTGCGGCGCTTAGAAATGGCAGATTTTTGCTTGTGTCACTTAGAAATGGCAAAATTTTCGCCTGCGGCGCTATTTAAGAGAAACTCTCGAAGTGTATACATTTGCCCCCCCCCCCCCCCCCCTACAGAAAAGTCCCAGATCCGTGCCTGCTACATTATATCCTCTGCCCTGCCTCCAGTGCCGGGCGCCCCCCCCCCCCCAGGGTTCTCTGATGGGGAGGGAGACACCCGCAGGCGAAAACTTCGTGTCTTTAGGCCATTTTGCTGGAGCAAATCGTCCGAATTCGACATTAGATGCCGTAAATATCGCTATAAAATTGCGCCACAGGCGAAAATTGTTGCGTTTTGGCCTTCCCTATACAAGAAGTTGTCAAAATTAAGCGCCGCTGCCGAAAAATTGGCGATTTTTGCTGTTTGAAGACCAAATTCGCTTAGAAAATAGCGCAGCAGGCGAAAATGTTTGGAATTCGTCCCTCCAACTCCCTCTCCTCCTGCTTCCTTCCTCCCTCCCGCGAAATTTCCTGTGTATGAAAAATTCATAAATTGTAGGACCAACCCAGCGGAACTGTCTAAATTCTTCCCCGTCTGGCCCACTGTAGAGAAAACGTTCCAGTTTCTAACTGACCTGCTGGGAGTGGAGTTCGCCGAGGTATGAAAATTTTATTTTTGGTATTTTTTTAAAATTTCGAATTTTTGAAAAAAAGTAACTATTTCAGGACGACGTCCTGGAGGTGTGGCACCCCGACGTCCGCTGCTTTCGCGTGACCGACGCCAAAAACGAGGGTGAGATTTGTTTTAAAAAGATTATTTAGTTTGGCGAAAATTGGGCATTTATCGATTTTTCAGGCGCTCTCATTGGCCACATCTACGTGGACCCCTACAGTCGCAAGCAGAAGGACCACACTTGGTTCGGCGATGTCGTTAGACGTGAGTGGAATTTTGGAAATTTTTGAAACAAGCTCCGGTATTAAAAAGTTGAGTTTGCATTCTGACTGACATTGCAAAGAGTTGCGTTCTTTCTGCAGAGAGTGCGAGAGTTCATCGCCCGCATGCTCCGCTTCATGAGCCCCCGCTTCGCAAGAGGGTATTGCATAGCAATATTGATTTCGCCCGCGATTTGGCTTTTAGAGCAAGAACATCCCTCTTTCAAGCAACGCTTTTAAAAAAGTGACAAAAACTTGCAAAAGTTTTGGCGAACAATTGACAGAGCACAAAAGAGCACACTACGAGCAATCAAACTGTGTCGCACTTCTGTCTATGTTGCAAAGAGCAATCTTAGCGTCAGAATCCCGAGAATGGCGTTTTTCGCGGTGCGCGATTGCGTAATTGAACAAACTTTTGTAGCCGCATGAAAGAGCACGCCGAGAGCTTTCACCTGACGTGTCGATTGCGGCTCTACGACGTAAGACGAGCGAGTTAGAGCCGCTTTGTGCTTTTGCACCTTCGAGTTGCTGTAACTCGCGAAATTCAAACTTTTGAGTTTCGACCAATGGGACAACAAATGATCAGTGAGTCGGGAGCTATCCAAAAACTCGAGATAGTCTCTCTACGACGCAAGTTGAGCGAGTTAGAGCGATCTTAGCGTCAAATTCCCGAAAATGGCGTTTTCAGCGGTGCGTGTTTGCGTAATTGAACAAAGTTTTGTAGCCGCATGAAAGAGCACGTCGAGAGCTTTCACCTGACGTGTCGATTGCCGCTCTACGACGTAAGACGAGCGAGCTAGAGCCGTTTTGCGTTTTCACATTCGGGTTACTGTAGCGCGCGCAATTCAAACTTTTGGACTTCGAAACCTCTTAGCTGAATGATCAGTGAGTCGAGACCTATCCGTAGAGCCCAAGATCTCCGCTCTACGACTTTCCAACGCCGAGATCTGAGAGCGTTACGGACGTACAGACGTACAGACGTACGGACGTACGTACGCACGCACGCCGAGCTCTCGTATGGTGTCGCCCGCCTGAGGGCGGGCGAAAAAATTCCAGAAAAAATTGGTATGAACTTAGACGATTTTGCTTTTCAAAGCGAAGTTGTAGAATTTGTCATTTCGGGCAAGTCTACTCCTTAAGTTTTAGAAATTATTGCGCATAAATTGTAAAAATTTGACTTTTCGGAAAGAATTGGTTTGTAATCATGATTTATGTTGACACTCTGAGTCATATGGTGATATTGTGCGTATTTCAGACATGTCGGTACCATTTGGGCCTAGAATTCTATGCGTATTTTATTATTTTAGGTATTTTCACAATTTATTTCACATTGTTCAGAGCGCTGCGACATCAAAGGCTACAAACCGATAGTGTGGCTGAATTTCAACGCTTCCGACCCGGAGGATTTGAGAATTTGGCAGAAATTGGAGGAAAAACCCGCTAGCTTACTGCACTACGACGAATTGAGGAAGATATTTTTGGCGGTGGGTGGGTTACTATATAAATTTTGTAAGTTGTCTTATTGCTAAGCGTGGATATTCAAATGGCTTACTTGAAAGCTTAAATTGACGCTCATATTAAATACAAAATTGAAGGAGGGTGGGGTAACAAAGGGACGTTTGAACACTTGGGTTTATGACTTGAAAACGTGGACTAATATAAAGTTATCTATCACAGTAAAATTACATAGTGGTAAAACATATTTTAGAGGTGAAATAAAACAACATTAAAATAAACGAAAGGAATTGAAAAAATAAAGCAAAAATGAAATAGAACAAAACAAAATAAGAATAGCGTAAAATAGAGTATAAATTAAACTAATTTAATCATACCGTAAATCTTCCGATGAGCGGCGTGGACGCCTATATTCCAACCTACAGAGGGGGGGGGGCGCTTATTCGAGGGGCGGGGGCGCTTATTGGAGTATCAAATACTTATAAAAAGATAAAAATAAAAAAAATCTTTTTTATAGCTAGGCCAAGTGCTTCCCCACCTGCTGACCCAAGTGCCCTACCCCAGCGTCAGTGCCACCGAAGGCCTAGAAGACGACACTTCGCACTTAGTGCCGGCGTTTTTCGAACAACTAATCCTAATTCCGGAAGTCATGCAAAGGGTCAGCGGTCACGCGGACACTGGGGAGAAGCTGGATATGGAGTCCGCCACCAGATTGTGCCACAGTGAGTGTGGGGATTGGAAATCGTGGTATTTTGGTGTGAGATGGCGGAAAATTGTGTGATTTTGGTGCGACGTGGGGGAAGGGGTGGCATTTTGGTGTAAAGCGAGCGAATTCGGCGCTAGTTGGGTGTGAGACGGGGAAAAGTGTAGTGCAGTAAATCCTCCAATAAACGGCATGAGCGATTGTTTATTCAACCTGCCTCTAGAAGGGGTGCTTATTGGAGGGGGGCGCTTATTGGAGGATTTACGGTATTTCGGCGTAATTTGATGGGATTTGGTAGCATTTTCGGGTAGAGAATGCGAAATTGTGGTATCTTTGTGGGAGGAGGGGAGTTTGTGGCATTTCGGTGCGAAGTGGCGAAAGTTGTGGTATCTTGGTGCAAGATTGGCGAAGATCGTATAATTTTAGTGCGAGATGTGGAAAAATGCGGTATTTTGGTGTAATGTGCGGAAAATGATGCCACTTTGGCCAAAATGCAGAAAATTGTGGCGTTTTGCTGTTGACATTCTCTGCCGCCACACGTGGCACTCTGCTTCCGTGAATTGCTTACTATTCGTTAGTAATGAAATTTAATTCAATTTCAAATTTCGATTCCAGCCATGATCCGCGGCTCCCTCTGGGAGACCTACCGGCGTGTCTTCTGGAGCGACTTCGACTTCACCATGTTTAGCATGGCCGACTTCACGTATGGTGTTTTTTCGAAGTTTTTTTTTCAAATTTTATACTGTTCATCGTCAAAATCCCTTCAAAATTGCAGGGAGCTCTTCTGGCACGATTTATACGTTCGTTTGCACCGCGAGTACTTCCTATTCCCCAAGGAGAGGGACGACTTCCAGCCACTGAGCTTCACGCCGCTCTTTGGGGACCCCGACAGGCCTAGGTGCCTGGGCGGCAGCTACTATGGGGACCTGTGGAGCGAGGTCGGTGTAGCTAGGTTTGATCGGTTATAACTTGCGCGTATGGTAACGGATCGTGTTGAAAAGTTGCGCGATTATTACTCTCCGTAGTACAATTAAGTTTACAAAATTTCATCCAGTTGGCTTTGCCCTAGCCCGAGTTACGGCCCTGTGGATTTCAGAGTACTGTAGCTCTTGGAGGCAGATTTTGAAATTTCGGCCTCCTGCAACTTTTGCGTGAATTGAACAAACCATGTTAAACTTGCACCGCATACTCATATATAGCATCCCTACCTGACTACCGTATCGAAATTAGGTTTGCTTGAAGTGGCGAAAATGTGGACTTGTGCAATTAAAACTGTGTGTGGTTGAGGTGATGTTCAAAACGATTTTTCATTTAACATTTTCGCCTTTTCAATTCGAGATGCCCTTCTCTCGCGTCCAGATGTCCCCTCGCGTCGAGATGTCCCCTCGCGTCGAGATGTCCTCTCTCGCGTCGAGATGTCGTCCTCTCGCGTTGAAATTTCTTCTCTCGCGTCGAGATGTCCTCCTCTCGCGTCCAGATGTCCTCCTCTCGCGTCCAGATGTCCTCCTCTCGCTTTGAAATTTCCTCTCTCGCGTCGAGATGTCCTCTCTCGCGTCGAGTTGTCCAATCGTCCACCTTTCTTTCAGATGCTGGCCACCGACGTCCTCTCCACCTTCCACCAGGACGTGCCCACCATCTTCGAGGAGGGATGCCCCGAGGGCAAGAAGCGGCTGGCCGCCTTGGGCGCCAGATTCAAAAAGTGCTTCCTGGACAGACTGGGCGGCCAGAAGACGGCCGACTTGTTTCGACTCTATATGGGCAGGGACCCCTCACTGGAAGCTATGCTGGAGTTCTATTCGATTGATCCGTTTGAGGAGAAGGATGACGAACTATTAGAGGAGGGAGGGGAGGGAGGGGAGGGAGAGACGCCCCCTCCTCCAGTGGAGGGAGGTGAGAGGGGGGAGGCGCGCTCGTGAGCGTTGTAATTGAGTGGAATTTGGAGGCGTTTTTGGCTGATTGTTGTCGTCGTCTTTCTGTACACCGACGCGCGCCTCTTGTTCATACACGGTACTAGCGTTAGGGATTCGAAATTGTCGAAACTTCCATCGAATAGTCATCTACGAGTGCCGTGAGAATCATGACACAGAATAAAGAGTTCTACCGATGCCGTTTTCGCGATGCGAATTTGAAACGCGCCGTTTGCTGTGGGATGTCTACTTTGGGATTTTATACGAATTTATTAAGACTTTTTCGCAAAACAGTTGTAGAATTTTTGAAAATGCCGCCCCCGACCAATAGAAACGCGCAGAAGCCGGGCCCCAGCAGGCAGCCGGGCGGCTCTGTCTCCAAGCGGAAGGCTAATGACAAAGACGACAAGTAATTCATGGTTGGCGCGGCAGCGCCAAACCATA
>JASAMZ010005592.1:0-12953 GCA_030248115.1 Linhomoeus sp. GSCO2_2 | reverse complement strand
GACAGACAGACAGACAGACAGACAGACACACAGACAGACATTGTCATCCGCTTATCCACATACACCTCGCCGCGCTGAGGTCGCGGCGAAGAGAGCTCGTGGAGCGGAGACGCAACGAAGGCAGAGCTCGCGAGGCGGGGCGATAAGAGTGGTAAACTCTCGACACTTTCCATGCGAAAAGAAGTGCAAAGCTCAATACAATGTCAGTCAGAAATCCAATAGTCGAGTTTTTATGAACGAAGCTTGTTTCGGTTCCAGAAGAAATGGTAGTCATCCCTCTTCAAAAAGCTTAGAGTAAAAACTGGATACCCGATGATTGTTGATTGGCATTGCATAGTGTGTTGTGCATTTGAGGAGTATATTCGATAGTGTGTCAGAATAGAAAGTTGAGCATTTCTTCGGGGAGTTTCGCCGCAGTTACCTCGAGTTTCCAAAGGTAGTTTGTGCCATTCTTGGGCAATCGTTGACTAAAGGCGTATTGGTGGGCACTGATTCATAAATGGATCAGGAATGTTCGCCGCAGGTTCACTTTGGAATGAAGAGGGTTTAAATGGGACGACGCCTTTTTCTTTTGGGTCATTAATGTGGGCAGTTACGATACCGTCGCTGTAGGTTGCAGAACCGCACAGTAATTTCCGCGTTTCGTGTTCGATCAAATAGGTGGCAAAACATACGTTGCACGACACATCTATGGAAAATATTGCTTAGTTATAGCCATTTGAAAATGCTGAAACCTGCCATATTTTACAAAACCCTTGAAAATATCCCTAATTTCTTGAATTCCAAATTTGAAACTGTTTCATAATTACTTGGCATACTACGCCCGGTACATCCACGCAAACATATTTTGTTTCAAGTTTAAGTTACTTTGCCAAATTTGTCAAAAATTGGCAAATCTGAGAAAAACCTTGAAAATATCACCAAATTCGTTAATTATATAATATAGAACTATTTGCTAAATAGTTGGCAGACTATGCCCGACACAACCATGCAAAGACATGCTGAAATTTAAGCTATTTGAAATTGTCTAAATTTGGGAATTTTGACAATACCATTGAAAATATACGTAAATTCGTTAATTATAAAATCCAAAATTATTTGTTAAATACATGGCAGACTATGCTCGATACTTCCGTGCAAAGAAACTTTGAAATTTAGGCCGTTTGAAATTGTGGTGCGAAACTAAAAATATCCTGGATCAAATTATGGGCTCTGAAGCTATTTGCTAAATACTTGGCAGACTGAGCACATCCGTGCAAAGAAGTTTTGAAATTTAAGGTGTTTGAAATTGCCGAAATATGGGAATTTTGACAAAACCCTTAAAAATATTCTAAATTTCATTAATTATAATCTCTGAAACTATTTGCTAAATACTTGGCAGGCTATGCTGACACATCCGTGAAAAGAAGTTTTGAAATTTAAGCTGTTTGAAATTGCCGAAATTTGGGAATTTTGAAAATACCCTCCCTAATGTCGTTAATTATAAAATCTAAAACTATTTGATAAATACTTGGTAGACTGTGCTCGACACATCCGTGAAAAGAAATTTTGAAATTTAAGCTGTTTGAAATTGTCGATATTTGGGGATTTTAACAAAATCCTTAAAAATATCCTAAATTTCGTTAATTATATTTGCTGAAACTATTTGCTAAAAACTTGGCAGACTATGCTCGATACATCGATGCAAAGAAGTTTTGAAATTTAAGCTGTTTGAATTGTTCGAAATATGGGAATTTTGACAAAAACCTTGAAAATATACCTAATTTGGTGAATTCCAAAATCCGAAACTATGTCACAAATTCATCTCATCTTACGCCCTTTCCATTTCAGCAAAAACAATTTTGCCGATACGACTTGTAAATAAAAGTGTCATTTTTGACATTTTCATATTTTAATTGTAAATATCTCGAAATAGGGAAATTAGCAACAGAAACGGGCAACGGCACGTTACTCAGCGCATTCGACTCCATCGGGTGGCACTAACCGTCATGTCTAGTTGTTCCGGACAGACAGACACACACACACACACACACGGACAATAGCGTCCGTATATATACTCGCCGCGCTGGGGCGCGGCGAAAACAAGCTGTTTGTGTAAAAAGTTCAACCTATACTTTGTGTCTGTCAAATTTTGGTGAACAATATAGTGAACTTTGTACACATCGTTAGCCGCATCTGGAGAAAGTGTCTTGAGAATGTGTACCTAAATGCCAAGTGCAGCTATCCCCACGATAGGGTTGTCTGTACAGCTGATCTGAAGCTCAGTGGTGATATCGCCGCGTTCGCTATATGTTATCGGCATGATACGACGCCGTTTATCTGATGATTCCTGCCTGTGTGAAAACGTCACATCCAACAAAAAAACTTGCCAAAAGTTTGGTGCGAGCGAATTCCTGTGTTCGGCGTACGCATTTCTGTTTCCGAGTGCACATTCATGAATAAACAGCTGTTCTGGCCATCATACGAAAATGTCGATTTTGACATTTTTATAAATTTTAATTCTAAATATCCCGAAATTGGAATTTACTAAAACAGTAAAACTATGCCACAAATTCTTATTGACATACGGTCTTACCATTTCTGCGTTCAAATTCGTCAAAGAAAACGACGTTCTATTTTTGTCGATTTATGAAATTTTGACATATAATCGCGTATTTTACCGAATTCCGCATTTGCAGAAATTTTATTTTGTGTTATAAATTATCCGTGGGCTATGTCCTTGCCATTTCTGAAGAAATTTCACCTCTAGCTCATCAGACGAAAAAGTCGATTTTCGACATATTCGTATTTTAATCGAAAATATCTCGAAATTGCAATTTATTAAAACTGCAAAACTATGTCACAAATTCTTATTAACATGCGGCCTTACCATTTCTGCATTCACATTCGTTAATAAATGACGTTCTATTTTTGTCAATTTACGAAATTTTGACAAATAATCGCGTATTTCTACTAAATTCCACATTTGCAAAAAATTTCTTTTGCGTTACAAATTATCCGCGGTCTATGCTCTTCCCATTTCTAAAGAAAATTTGCCGTTAACTCATCAGGTAAAAAGCCGATTTTCGACATTTTCATATTTTAATTGTAAATAACTTGAAAATGCGAAATTAGCAACAGAAACGGACATCGGATCCGTACTCAGCGACCTTGACTCTACTTGACCACATATGCCACATATCTTACTTTTGTGCGACGGACAGACACACAGACACACAGACACACAGACATTGTCATCCGTATATATACACCTCGCCGCGCTGAGGCGCGGCGAAACAGGCTCCGGTATTAAAAAGTTGAGTTTGTATTCTGACTGACATTGCATAGAGTTTCGTTCTTTCTGCAGAGAGTGCGAGAGCTCATCGCCCGTATTGCTCCGCTTCACGAGCTCCCCCTTCGCAAGAGGGTATTGCTTAGCAATATTGATATCGCCCGGGATTTGGTTTTTAGAGCAAGAAAATCCCTCTTTTGAGCAACGCTTTTAAAAAAGTGACAAAAACTTGTCAAAGTTTTGCCAAACATATGACAGAGCAAGCTTTGCAAAAATTATCCGTGAGTCGTGAGCTATCCACTGAGCTCGAGATCGTCTCTCAACGACGCAAATCAAGCGAGTTAGAGCGATTTTAGTGTTCGAATCTCGAGAATGGCGTTTCCCGTGGTGCGTGTTTGCGCAATGTTAAAATTGTTGCTGCCGCATGAAAGAACACGTCGAGAGCTTTCACCTGACGTGCCGATCGCCGCTCTACGACGTAAGACGAGCGAGTTAGAGCCGTTTTGCGTTTTCGGACCTTTGGGTTACTGTAACTCGCGAAATTCAAACTTTGAGTTTTGACCAACGGGAGAACAAATGATCAATGAGTCCAGAGCTATCCAAGATGCTCAAGATCACCTCTCTACGACGCAAGATAGACGAGTTAGAGCCGTTTTGCGTTTTAAACCTTCGGGTTACTGTAACTCGCGAAATTCAAATTTTTGAGTTTCGACCAATGGGAGAACAAATGATCAGCGAGTCGAGAGCTATCCACTGACCTTGAGATTGTCTCTCTACGACGCAAGTTGAGCGAGTTAGAACGATTTTAGCGTAAAAATGTCGAGAATGGCGTTTTCGGCGGTGCGTGTTTGCGTAATTGACAAAACTTTTGCAGCCGCATGAAAGAGCGCGTCGAGAGCTTTCACCTGACGTGTCGATCGCCGCTCTACGACGTAAGACGAGCGAGTTAGAGCCGTTTTGCGTTTTGACCTTCGGGGTACTGTAGCGCGCGCAATTCAAACTTTTGAATTTCGAAACCTCTTAGCTGAATGATCAGTGAGTCGAGACCTATCCGTAGAGCCCAAGATCTCCGCTCTGCGACTTTCCAACGCCGAGATCTGGGAGCGTTACGTACGTACGGACGGACGGACGGACGCACGCACGCACGCCGAGCTCTCCTAGGGTGTCGCCCGGCGGAGGCCGGGCGGAAAAAGAGACCTTGGCCGGGTCATAATGACCCGTGCGCGGCTTCCTCGGCTAACGTTAACCAATTAAGCCTCTCGCAGCAACAACAATTCAACAACAACTCCAGTCTTCGCCTGCCCTTGTTGTCTATAGAATGATGTGAAGCGCCGAACACTCAAGGATCATCAGCGCTGCTCGTATTTTCAGTTGCCAGCTATCTGCCCATTTGCTGCTGGTCGTAATTACCTACATGCAACAATGGAGAGCAAAAAAATAATAGTATCCGTTTGTTCTGCGCGCTTTGTGCGAAACAAACCTCACGTGTAATTCTACACTTTTATCTGCCAGTGTGCAGCTCGTTTCCATCGTCGATTTCGTCGATTCGTCTTACCGAATACGGACAAAAGTTTCGCATGCGCTACAGTACCCCGAAGGTCAAAACGCAAAACGGCTCTAACTCGCTCGTCTTACGTCGTAGAGCGGCGATCGACACGTCAGGTGAAGCTCTCGACGCGCTCTTTCATGCGGCTGCAAAAGTTTTGTCAATTACGCAAACACGCACCGCCGAAAGCGCCATTCTCGACATTTTTACGCTAAAATCGTTCTAACTCGCTCAACTTGCGTCGTAGAGAGACAATCTCAAGGTCAGTGGATAGCTCTCGACTCGCTGATCATTTGTTCTCCCATTGGTCGAAACTCAAAAACTTGAATTTCGCGAGTTACAGTAACCCGAAGGTTTGAAACGCAAAACGGCTCTAACTCGTCTGTCTTGCGTCGTAGAGAGGTGATCTTGAGCATCTTGGATAGCTCTGGACTCATTGACCATTTGTTCTCCCGTTGGTCAAAACTCAAAGTTTTGAATTTCGCGGGTTACAGTAACCCAAAGGTCCAAAAACGCAAAACGGCCCCAACTCGCTCGCCTTACATCGTAGAGCGGCGATCGGCACGTCAGGTGAAAGCTCTAGACGTGTTCTTTCATGCGGCAGCAACAATTTTAACATTGCGCAAACACGCACCACGGGAAACGCCATTCTCGAGATTCGAACACTAAAATCGTTCTAACTCGCTTGATTTGCGTCGTTGAGAGACGATCTCGAGCTCAGCGGATAGCTCACGACTCACGGATAATTTTTGCAAAGCTTGCTCTGTCATATGTTTGGCAAAACTTTGACAAGTTTTTGCCACTTTTTTAAAAGCGTTGCTCAAAAGAGGGATTTTCTTGCTCTAAAAACCAAATCCCGGGCGATATCAATATTGCTAAGCAATACCCTCTTGCGAAGGGGGAGCTCGTGAAGCGGAGCAATACGGGCGATGAGCTCTCGCACTCTCTGCAGAAAGAACGAAACTCTATGCAATGTCAGTCAGAATACAAACTCAACTTTTTAATACCGGAGCCTGTTTCGCCGCGCCTCAGCGCGGCGAGGTGTATATATACGGATGACAATGTCTGTGTGTCTGTGTGTCTGTGTGTCTGTCCGTCGCACAAAAGTAAGATATGTGGCATATGTGGCAAGTAGAGTCAAGGTCGCTGAGTACGGATCCGATGTCCGTTTCTGTTGCTAATTTCGCATTTTCAAGTTATTTACAATTAAAATATGAAAATGTCGAAAATCGGCTTTTTACCTGATGAGTTAACGGCAAATTTTCTTAGAAATGGAAGAGCATAGACCGCGGATAATTTGTAACGCAAAAGAAATTTTTTGCAAATGTGGAATTTAGTAGAAATACGCGATTATTTGTCAAAATTTCGTAAATTGACAAAAATAGAACGTCATTTATTAACGAATGTGAATGCAGAAATGGTAAGGCCGCATGTTAATAAGAATTTGTGACATAGTTTTGCAGTTTTAATAAATTGCAATTTCGAGATATTTTCGATTAAAATACGAATATGTCGAAAATCGACATTTTCGTCTGATGAGCTAGAGGTGAAATTTCTTCAGAAATGGCAAGGACATAGCCCACGGATAATTTATAACACAAAATAAAATTTCTGCAAATGCGGAATTCGGTAAAATACGCGATTATATGTAAAATTTCATAAATCGACAAAAATAGAACGTCGTTTTCTTTGACGAATTTGAACGCAGAAATGGTAAGACCGTATGTCAATAAGAATTTGTGGCATAGTTTTACTGTTTTAGTAAATTCCAATTTCGGGATATTTAGAATTAAAATTAATAAAAATGTCAAAATCGACATTTTCATCTGATGGCCAGAACAGCTGTTTATTGATGAATGTGCACTCGGAAACAGAAATGCTTACGCCGAACACAGGAATTCGCTCGCACCAAACTTTTGGCAAGTTTTTTTGTTGGATGTGACGTTTTCACACAGGCAGGAAACATCAGATAAACGGCGTCGTATCATGCCGATAACATATAGCGAACGCGGCGATATCACTGAGCTTTAGATCAGCTGTACAGACAACCGTATCGTGGGGATAGCTGCACTTGGCATTAAGGCACACGTTCTCAAGGAACTTTCTCCAGATACGGCTAACGATGTGTACAAAGTTCACTATACTGTTCACCAAAATGTGACAGACACGAAGTATAGGTTGAACTTTTTACACACACAGCTTGTTTCGCCGCGCCCCAGCGCGGCGAGTATATATACGGACGCTATTGTCCGTTCGTGTTTCTGTGTGTGTTTCTGTGTCACAAAACTAGACATGACGGTTAGTGCCACCCAACGGAGTCGAATGCGCTGAGTAACGTGCCGTTGTCCGTTTCTGTTGCTAATTTCCCTATTTCGAGATATTTACAATTAAAATATGAAAATGTCAAAAATGACACTTTTATTTACAAGTCGTATGGGCAAAGTTTTTGCTGAAATGGAAAGGGCGTACTACGCGATGAATTTGTGACATAATTTCGGATTTTGGAATTCACGAAATTAGGGATATTTTCAAGGTTTTTGTCAAAATTCCCAAATTTTGACAATTTCAAACAGCTTAAATTTCAAAATTTCTTTCTACGGATGTGTCGAGCATAGTCTGCCAAGTATTTGTCAAATAGTTTCAGGTTTTATAATTAAAGAAATTAGGGATATTTTCAAGGGTTTTGTCAAAATTCCCAAATTTCGACAATTTCAAACAGCTTAAATTTTAAAATTTCTTTCTACGGATGTGTCGAGCATAGTCTGCCAAGTATTTATCAAATAGTTTCAGGTTTTATAATTAAAGAAATTAGGGATATTTTCAAGGGTTTTGTCAAAATTCCCAAATTTCGACAATTTCAAACAGCTTAAATTTCAAAATTTCTTTCTACGGATGTGTCGAGCATAGTCTGCCAAGTATTTATCAAATAGTTTCAGATTTTATAATCAACGAAATTAGGGATATTTTTAAGGGTATTGTCAAAATTCCCAAATTTCGACAATTTCAAACGGCTTAAATTTCATAATTTCTTTACATGGTTGTGTCGGGCATAGGCTGGCATGTATTTAGCAAATAGTTTCAAATTTCATAATTGACGAAATTTAGGATATTTTTAAGGGTTTTGTCAAAATCACCAAATTTCGACAATTTCAAACGGTTTAAATTTCAAACTTTCTTTGCACGGAAGTAGCGGGCATAGTCTGCCATGTATTTAACAAATAGTTTCGGATTGCATAATTAACGAAATTAGGAATATTTTTAAGGGTTTTGTCGAAAGTCCAAAATTTCGACAATTTCAAAAAGCTTAAATTTCATAATTTCTTTGCGCGAATGTATGGAGCATAGTCTGCCAAGCATTTAACAAATAGTTTCAGACTTTATAATTAACGAAATTAGGGATATTTTCAAGGGTATTTTCAAAATTCCCAAATTTCGGCAATTTCAAACAGCTTAAATTTCAAAACTTCTTTGCACGGCGGGCGTAGTAGGTCAAGCACTTATGAAACAGTTTCAGATTTTAGAATTCAAAAAATTAGTGATATTCTCAAGGGTTTTGTCAAATATGGCAGATTTCGGCATTTTCAAATGGCTATAACTAAGCAATATTTTTCATGGATGTGTCGTGCAACGTATGTTTTGCCACCTATTCAATCGAACACGAAACGTGGCAATTACTGTGCCGTTCTGCAATTTACAGGAACGGTATCGTAACCGCCTGCATTTGTGACCCAGAAGAAAAGGGCGTCGTCCCATTTAGACCCTCTTCATTCCAAAGTGAACCTGCGGCGAACATTCCTGATCCATTTATGGATCAGTACCCACCAATACGCCTTACGGGCAACGATTGTCCAAGAATGGCACAAACTACCTTTGGAAACTCGAGGTAACTGCGGCGAAACTCCCCGAACAAATCGTCAACTTTCTATTTTGACACACTATTGAATATACTCCTCAAATGCACAACACACTATGCAATGCCAATCAACCATCATCGGGTACCCAGTTTTTACTCTAAGCTTGTTTCTAAGAGGGATGACTACTATTTTCTCTGGAACCGAAACAAGCTTCGTTCATAAAAACTCGACTATTGTATTCTGACTGACATTGTATTGAGTTTTGATCTTTTCGTGGAAAGTGTGAGAATTTACCACTCTTATCGCCCCGCCTCGCGAGCTCTGCCTTCGTTGTGCTCCGCTTCACGAGCTCTCTTTTTTCGCCGCGCCTCAGCGCGGCGAGGTGTATATATACGGATGACAATGTCTGTCTGTGTGTCTGTCTGTCTGTCTGTCTGTCTGTCCGTGGCACCGAAGTAAAACATGTGGCATATGTGGTTAAGTAGAGTCGAGGTCGCTGAGTATGGATCCGATGTCCGTTTCTGTTGCTAATTTCGCATTTTCGAGATATTCACAATTAAAATTCAAAAATGTCGAAAATCGACTTTTTCACCTGATGAGCTAGCCGCGAAATTCCTTCAGAAATGGAAAGAGCACAGACCGCTGATAATTTGTAACACAAAAGAAATTTTTTGTCAGTGTGGAATTTGATAGAAATACGCAATTGTTTGTCGAAATTTCATAAATTGACGAGAATAGAACGTCATTTATTGACGAATGTGAATGCAGAAACTGAAAGGTCGTAACCCAGTAAGAATTTGTGACATAGTTTGTCAGTTTTGAAAAGCTGCAATTTAGAGATATTTACAATTAAAATATGAAAATGTCGAAAATCGACTTTTTCGCGTGATGAGCTAGCTGCGAAATTTCTTCAGAAATGGAAAGAGCATATGCCGTGGACAATTTGTAACAAAAAAGAAATTTTTTCACATGTTCTTATTTTATAGAAATACGCAATTATTTGTCAAAATTCCATAAAATGATAAAAAAGAACGTCATTTAGTGACCAATGTGAATGCGGAATTTGAAAGGTCGCTAATCAATAAGAATTTGTGACATGCTTTCACAGTTTTGAAATATTGCAATTTAGAGATATTTACAATTAAAATATAAAAGTGTCGAAAATCAACTTTTTCGCCTGATGAGCTAGCGACGCAATTTCTTCCGAAACGGAAAGAGCATAGACCGCGGATAGTTTGTAACACAAACAAAATTGTTTGCAATCATGGAATTTATAGAAATACGCCACAATTTGCCAAAATTCTACAAATTGACAAAAGCGTCATAACGCAGAAATACGTACGCCAAACGAGATTCCTGGTAGAGAACGACTACACCAAACAGTTGGCAATTTTTTTTAATCGATGTGGCGTATTCCAAACAGGTATAAAACTTCAGATGAACGGCGTCGTATCATGCCGATACCAGATAGCGAACGCGGCGATATCACTGAGCCTTAGATCAGTTGTACAGACAACCGTATCGTGGTAATAGCTGCATTTGAATTGTGGTACACGTTTTCAAGATACCTCCTCTAGGTACGGCTAATTATGCGAATGAAATTCACTATACTGTTCACCAAGATTTGACAGACACAAAGTATAGGTTGAACTTTTTACACACACAGCTTGTTTCGCAAGAGTGTTTTGCGAAGCAATATTGAATTCGCCCGGGATTCATTATTTTTGAGCAAGAAAATACTCGCTTTTAAGCTCCGTATTAAAAAGTGACAGAAATATTTGGAGTCGTATAATGTAGTGAGTGAATGAATGAAACACGTCACGAATCGACTTCCACGGTGCACATTTTAGTAATTAAAAAATATTTTGCCATCGCATGAAAAGGCACGTCGAGGGCTTTTATTTGACGTGTCGATTGTAGTTCTACGACGTAAGATGGGTGAGTTAGGGCCGTTTTGCGTGTTTTAACATTTGGGTTACTGTAACTCGCGAAATTCTAAATTTTGAGTTTCGATCGAAGGGAAGACAAATAATAAGGGTGTCGAGGCCTCTCCGACGGCCTAGAGATCGTATCTCTATGACGCACGGTGAGCGAGTTAGTACAATTATAGTGCCAAAATCACGAGAATGGCGCTTTCTCTTGTGCGTGTTTGCGTAATTGAAAAGTTTTGCTGCCACAGAAAAAAGCACGTCGAAAGCTTTCATCTGACGTGGCGATTCCCGCTCTACGACGTAAGACGGGCGAGTTAGATCTGTTGTCTGTTTTGCACCTTTTGTGTTACTGTAACTCGCGAAATTCAAACTTTAGAGTTTCAACCAATGGGAGAAAAAATGATCAGCGAGCCGGGAGCTATCCAAAAAGCTCGAGATCGTCTCTCTACGACGCAAGTTGAGCGCGTTAGAGCGATTTTAGCGTCAAAATACCGAGAATGGCGTTTTGCGCGGTGCGTGTTTGCGTAATCGAAAAAACTTTTGCGGTCGCATGAAAGAGCACGTCGAGAGCTTTCACATGACGTGTCGATTGCCGCTCTGCGACGTAAGACGAGCGAGTTTGAGCCGTTTTGCGTTTTAGACCTTTGGGCTACTGTAACTCGCGAAATTCAAATTTTTGTGTCTCGACTCATACCAAGCGACCCGATCAGTGAGTCGAGACCTATCCGTAGAGCCCAAGATCGTCTCTCTACAACTTTCCAACGTCGAGATCCAGGAGCGTAACAGACGGACGGACGGACGGACGGACGCACGCACGCACGCACGAACGCCGAGCTCTCCTAGGGTGTCGCCCGGCTGAGGCCGGGCGAAACAAGCTTTGTCTAAAAACTGTGGCACCACGTTGGCTTCAGTGTAAACTTGAGAGCGAGTGCGCGATAATGTGCACTGGATAGTGAAGTGCCGCTAGACATATAGTCGACAATCTAGTGGGGTTTCGCCGCGTCAGAAGATTCGCCGCAGGCACACTTTGCGTTTATAATTGTGGCAACTGATCCATGAATGGATCAGAAAAACTCGCCGCAGGCACACAGTGCAATAAAAGCGTCTAAATGAGACGACGCCCTATTGAAAACGGTATAAATGGGACGACGCCCTATTGAAAAGGGCATAAATGGGACGACGCCCTATTCTTTTGGGCTTAGTGCTCGATGCATCCACACAAAGATACGTTCGACACAAAGATATGTTCTATGCTCGATACTTCCGTGCAAAACTATGTTGAAATTTAAGCTGTTTGGAATTGTCAAAATTTGGGAATTTTGACAATACCCTTGAAAATATCCCTAATTTCGTTAATTATAAAATCAGAAACTATTTGCTAAATACTTGGCAGACTATGCTCGACACATCCGTGAAAAGAAAGTTTTAAATTTAGACTGTTTGAATTTTGTCGAAATTTGGAAATTTTGACAAAAACCTTGAAAATATCCCTAATTACGTTAATTATAAAATCTGAAACTATTTGCTAAATACTTGGCAGACTATGCTCGACACATCCGTGCAAAGAGAGTTTTAAATGTAGGCTGTTTCAATTTGTCGGAATTTGGGAATTTTAACAAAAACCTTGAAAATATCCCTAATTACGTTAATTATAAAATCTGAAACTATTTGCTAAATACTTGGCAGACTATGCTCGACACATCCGTGTAAAGAAGTTTCGAAACTTAAGCTGTTTAAAATTGCCGAAATTTGGGAATTCTGACAAAACCCTTGAAAATATGCCTAATTTCGTTAATTATAAAATCTGAAACTACTTGTTAAATGCTTAGCAGACTATGCTCCATACATTCGTGCAAAGAAATTTTGAAATTTAAGCTGTTTGAAATTGCCTAAATTTGGGAATTTTGACAATACCCTTGAAAATATCCCTAATTTCGCTAATTATAAAATCAGAAACTATTTGCTAAATACTTGGCAGACTATGCTCGACACATCCGTGAAAAGAAAGTTTTAAGTTTAGGCTGTTTGAAATTGTCGAAATTTGTGGATTTTAACAAATCCTTAAAAATATCCTGGATTTCGTTAATTATATTCGCTGAAACTATTTGCTAAATACGGGCAGACTGTGCTCGATACATCCGTGCAAAGAAGTTTTGAAATTTAAGCTGTTTGAAATTGTCGAAATTTGGGAATTTTGACAAAACCCTTGAAAATATCCCTAATTTCGTGAATTCTAAAATCCGAAACTATGTCACAAATTCATCGCGTCTTATGCCCTGAATTTGTCGAAATTTGGATCGGAAATTGTTCGAAAATTGAAATCTGAATTTGTCGAAATTTGGGAATTTTGA
>JASAMZ010005587.1:0-15529 GCA_030248115.1 Linhomoeus sp. GSCO2_2 | reverse complement strand
TGTTGAGTCGAAGCGAAATGGCGCACTTTGGGCTCAATTCGGCCTGGTCTACAAGATTTCGGTGGAGTTCTGCTGCGCGCCGGTCCTTGTAGGTGGAGGGAATCGCGCGCCGGCGGAATTTGTGGAGAATCTTTGGGCGGAAATCGGCCTTATTTCTCATGATAAGTGAGTGGCGGTCTGCTTTCTCCCGTTCTGGTCGGAGTGCTTCACTGCAGGGTCTCCTGCACGTTTCCCTTGTTCGCCGCGCCTCGGCGCGGCGAGGTATGACAATGTCTGTCTGTGTGTGTGTGTGTCCGTCCGTCCGTGCCACCGAAGTAAAATACGTGACATATGTGGTCAAGTAGAGTCGAGGTCGCTGAGTACGGATCCGTTGTCCGTTTGTGTTGCTAATTTTGTATTTTCGAGATATTCGCAATTAAAATTCCAAAATGTCGAAAATCGACTTATTCGTCTGATGAGCTAGAATTTAAATTTCTTCAGAAATGGAAAGGGCATAGACAGAGGATAATTTGTAGCACAAAAGAATTTTTTTGGAAATGCGAATTTAATAGAAATACGCGATTATTCGTCAAAATTCCACAAATTGACAAAAATAGAACGTCATGTATTGACGAATGTGAATGCAGGGGGGGGGGGGGTTTCTTCATATATTTAGTCGTCAGCGTTTGAAATATGTACCGACGTACGGTAACTACAGTAGGGTACCGCCACGTCAGCGTATGCGTTAAGTTGTACGCTCGACTCGGCTACAGTGTACCTGTACAGTAGGTACGATACTTTGCCAGCAAGTCGTTTGACTTGATTTTTGCATCCTGAACAATGATGCAAGACGGTTGGCGAGCAAGCGACAGTGACAAGACCCGTAGGCGTAGCAACTGCGACACAGTCTGTGAGGAGGTAGGTAAGTAAGTATTACGTACCTACTGCGTTTCCTAAAGTTAATTTGGTGAATTTCTCGACCCACCACGCAGGTAGGTGGTATGTACCGTAAATCCTCCAAAAGTGCCCTGGGCGCTTGTTACTTTTCAACCTACCTTTAGGAGGGGCGCTCATTGGGGTGGGGGGGGGGGGGGCGCTTATTCGAGGGTGGGGTGGGGCGCTTATAAAACTCGACCCCTGTCCCCTCGGCCTCGGGAGTGCCAAAATTTCACCAAAATTCTCTAGTGTTGGAACATTTTTGGGTACATCTGCATAGATTTTAGACAGAAACTGCATAGCTTTTGATCAGAATGCCTGCAATTAGTAGTAGTGCTGTCACAGATAGCCCAATCTGTGTTAGGAATGATTACAGAGCGCACTACTGGTACTTACAAAAGGAGGGCGCTTATTGGAGGGGGGCGCTTATTTTCTCAACCTTCCTCTATGGAGGGACGCTTATTGGAGGGGGGCGCTCATTCGAAGGGGGCGCTCATTGGAGGAATTACGGTTTGTACTGTTTACTCTAATAAGCCCCCTGGAGGATAGAGACACCTATTAATTAAGCCCCCCCCCCTCAAATAAGCCCACCCCCTCGAATAGTGACACACCAAGAAGGAGGTCGAAAAGGTACAAGCTCCTCCCATGGGACTTGTTTGAGCATTTACGCTAAGGTATGTGCCTGCAGGGTGTCCAAGTTAACTGTGCTTCGCGTCACTTTAATCGGTACCTAATAACTTTGTTGTCCAGCAAACCTCAACTAAATTTAGCACAACATACTTCCACATTGTCACAACAGTGTTTGTGGCTGAAATTGTATCTTACACCACCGCTTGCTAAAATATGCGTGTGCAACATGTGCTAAAATTGTGCTGGCTTTAGCAAAATCGGTCGTGCAACACGACTCGTGCAACTCAAGGCTGGGTCGACATTTTGAACAACGATAAACATGGGCCAAGAGAATTAACTTTTATTTGCAAGTGGAGTGATTTCTGTATCGTTTGGCACGTGTGAAGCGATTTGTTTGCCTGCGGAGCCTATGTTTTCTGTTTCCCGTAAATTCTCTGCATTTCTAATTCTGGGTGATGGAAGCTTCAGATTCAGATATGGGCCTAGGAACGCTTCACCACCCCCACAAACACCCCTATTTCGCGTGTGTGTTGCGATTCTGTATGTGACGGATGTTCGGGTGAGGAGGGGAGGGGGGGGGGGTGGTTCTAGTCAAATATGCGACCCCTCCAAGCTATACTCTGGATAATTGCCTCTTGCTCGGTCAATAAATTCGCTACTAAAAGCTATGCTCGAACCCTGGCAGCGATTGTCAACCGGTTGGCGGCAAAAGTGCGCCTTTTGAGCCGGCCCATTTGATATCTGTGACATTTCGCAGTCGTCTGGTTAAATTAAGCTCGACTAGGGGTGAAATGGTGGAGTGATCTATAGCAGCCCCCCCCCCTTCCATGATAGCTGCTGGGCTATAGCGGCGATGGTATTGGATCCTTTTAGAGCCGCTGTGGTGTTTGTTCGTGACTACCATATTCTGAATTCGCTACGAAGTGCATATTATTGTATGTAGCGGAATATGCGGTATTCCGCCATATCCATGTCGTGTGTTGGCAGCAGACATGCCATTGTCCCTAGATCTTGCCACTTGTCTTGTCTTTGTCTTTGTCCTTGACCTCAAATACTATATTGTCTTGTCTTTGTCTTTGTTCTGCGTCTGACTTTCTAAATTGTCTTGTCTTTAAATTGTCCTGAACGAGCGGGGGCACTTTGAGGCACGTTCAAAACGAGTAGGACAATTTTGGGACACGTTTGCAGGGCCTCCTGAACGAGCGGGGGCACTTTGAGGCCCGTACAAAACGAGTAAGACAATTTTGGGACACGTATGCAGGGCCTCCTGAACGAGCGGGGGCACTTTGAGGCACGTACAAAGCGAGTAGGACAATTTTGGGACACGTGTATGCAGGACCTCCTGAACCAGCGGGGGCGCTCTGGGGCTTGTACTGGAAAGCGCGCAACCACGGTTGGGAAGAATAGCAGGCGACTGGACGAGATCCTCATTGATGGACGTTAGAGCGTGACGTGAAGGAGAAGGAGGAGAAGAAGAAGACGGAGAAGAATTCACCCCCCGCCGTTGAGACAAGATACGCGCGGCGATCCTTTTTGCGCCTGTAACTTTTGCTACACTGTACCGATTTTCACCAAATTTGGAATTCAATCTATTTATGATAACGTCCTTTGGTGTGCCAAATTTCATCCACTTCCGTTTAGTACAGCCCGAGAAACACATACCGTGACGATGGGAAAAGGTGCGCGCGGCCTGGATGGAACATATTATGGTTTGGCGCTGCCGCGCCAACCATGATATGTGGTCAAGTAGAGTCGAGGTCGCTGAGTACGGATCCGATGTCCGTTTCTGTTGCTAATTTCGCATTTTCAAGATATTTACAATTAAAATATGAAAATGTCGAAAATCGACTTTTTCACCTGATGAGGTAGCGGCGAAATTTCGTCAGAAATGGAAAGAGCATGGACCGCATGGGGGGGGGGGGGGGGGGAGGACATCGGCATTGAGTAGGGTCGTACGTTCATTTTAATTGAACATTGAATTTGCCCGAAAGGAGGAGAAACACTACCCAAAAGGAAGGCACCGCCATCTTCTGTGCCGGATGCGTTGGAAGTGCATCTAAAGCCACTTCCGTCTGGGATTTCCAGCTTTTTGGTTGGCGGTCGCATTTGCGCCAGACGAAAAGCGGATTAGATTTTATTTTACGGCGCCTCCATGCAGCCAACGCGTTACGCACATTCTGCGCTGTAGCCTTCGCTGCAAGTGTTGCCCCCACTCTCGCGTTGTAGAAATTGTGCAGTTTTGGAACATTAGGAACAGTTGTGGCCTTCATTCGGCATAAAATTACCGACGCGGTTGACTCTTGCTCGTGGCGTTTCATGGAACTTGTAGTGCTCCGCAGAAGCGTCACTGTTAGAATGTGTAGTCGGGTCGGCTCAATCAACCACAAGCGTCGTCGCGCATCATGTTTTCAATTAAATTAATAGGGTGTCGTTTGCCTCTGAGCGTATTTCCCGTCGACGCGGACGAGAGCTCTATCTATCTCTCACTTGGAGACACAGCTGGTAATCTGCTGCTATAAAATGGGCCTTAGCTACTTTGTGTGGTCCCCTCCCCTTGAAACTCGTGAAAGAATACACGAACGCTTGAGTATGCCGCCTGAGTGTTCGTTGAAGTCTTCTCAGCTGACCTGACCGTAACTTGTAGTTTCAGCTTAAGCTTCAGCGCACCCATAGTGTGAACTGTGAAGGAATCCTCTCCCATCCTTAATGAGAACATAGGTGCTTTTGGGGCTATATCTGAATAAGTGCCCCCAAAGTCTGAATGAGTGCCCCCAAAGTCTGAATGAGTGCCCCCAAAGTCTGAATGAGTGCCCCCAGTGTTCTATGTAAGTGCGGCGTCTGTCTAATCACGGTATGGATGGAGCCGCGAGGCTAAGAATCTCGTCTGTGGGAGTTGTTACACCGTTATCGTTCTCTATACCTTCAAGCAAGATTTTCCTTTGAAATCAGGCTATGCTTAGGCTCGCCCTGCGCCCACAGTGCACAAGAGTCAGTTGGCGTCGCAGTCTGGCGGGTCGAAACTTAGGCTTAACGCGACCGGTGACCGACTTCAGGGCGCGCGGAGCGCGCCCTGAAGTTGGTGGTCGCGCTAAGCCTCAGTTGAGACCCGCCAGGCGCGACGCCAGCCCAGTTTTAGTGCAAACGGTAAGTGGAATAGACGCTCCTCCATCTACTTCACCCCCTGCTTAGGCCGGCTGTGCCCAACAGGTTACTCACACGGCCGTGGTAGTAGCGCGCCTCTGGGTCCTGGGGGCCCTCATTCAGAATTTTGGGGGCACTCATTCAGAATTTTGGGGGCACTCATTCAGAATTTTGGGGGCACTCATTTAGAATCTGGGGGCACTCATTCAGAATTTGGGGGCACTCATTCAGACCCAACCTGCTTTTGGCGGCAGAGTGTAGCAAGGGAAACGTGCAGGAGAACCTGCAGTGAAGCACTCCGACCAGAACGGGAGAAAGCAGACCGCCACTCACTTATCATGAGAAATAAGGCCAATTTCCGCCCAAAGATTCTCCACAGATTCCGCCGGCGCGCGAGTTTCAGAGTACGCGTATTCCCTCCACTTACAAGGACCGGCGCGCGGCAGAACTCCACCGAAATCCTGTAGACCAGGCCGAATTGAGCCCAAAATGCGCCATTTCGCTTCGATTCAACCCGTAGCCGGCAGCTAAGATTCGGGGCTGCGCCAATCGCAGACTCGCCTTACCATTTTGGACGGGAAGAATTGAAAATTCATGCGCAAATGCTTACTTTACCACGCCGTCTTTCCGCACTGCATTACCTTCAATTCAGAAGTTTGAATGCGCGCGCAAATTTCAGTTACAACATAGTTTGAGACTAGAGCCTTTAGCCCATAGGAGACTCTCTATAGTCAATGGCATTGGGTTCAGCCCATAGACAATTGTGTTTAGCCCATAGGACATTTCGGATAGATCTCAAGTCATTCGATCCTGTCTCCCCTAACAGCCTACATTTAGGATCTCACCAGCTCCCGTGCCTGTAGATACATAATAGACACTTGTGTTTAGCTTGAATGCAATTGGGTTTAGCCCATAGGACATTTCAAATAGATCTCAAGCCGTTTGACACTGTGCCCCTGCCAGTGCCTACATTTAGGCTCGCACCAGCTCCTGTGCCTGCAAATACACAGGAGACACTTGGCTTTAGCCTGTAGACATTTGGGAGTAGCCAATAGGACATTTCAGATAGATCTCAAGTCATTCGACACTGTGCCCCTGCCAGTGCCTACATTTATGCTTGCGTCAGCTCCCGTGCCTGTAAATACGCAATAGATGCTTGGGTTTAGCCCGTAGACATTTGTGTTTAGCCCGTAGGAGATTCTAGACAGATCTAAAGACACTTGACAATGATCCAAAGTTGCTTGATGCTATGCCCCTGCCAGTGCATGCAGTGCCAGCGAATATACTTTGGAGTCTCACAACGACAACTCTGTCATGAATGGTGACACTTGAAAAGTGCTTTTGGTGCGAAATCAATCGTCAATCACAGAGTGTGGTGCGTTCTGTGCTCAGAATGTACTGGCGCAGCCGATATTTGCGAAATATTGTGGAATTTAGTCATCGGTCAAAGTTCTAAAATAGGAGGTGCAAAACTACATGTTATGATGGTCAGTTTGATGTTTGGATCATCGCGATCCGCCAACTGTAGCGAGCGCTAGATCGCAGGCCATTCGACACTGTGCCCATGCCAGTGCCTACATTTAGGATCGTTTCAGCTCCTGTGCCTGCATATAGACAATAGACGCTTGGGTTTAGCCCTTAGACTTTTGGGTTTAGTCCGTAGGAGATTTCAGAATGATCTAAAGACATTTGACATAGATCCAAAGCAGTTTGATGGTCTGCCCCTGCCAGTGCATGCAGTGCCTGCGAATACACATTGGAGTCTCACAGCGACAACTCTGTCATGAATGGTGACACTGTAAAGTGCTTCCAGCGCGAAATCAAATGCCAATCACAGCGTGTGGTGCCTTCTGTGCCCAGAATGTACTGGCGCAGCTGATATTTGCGAATTATTGTGGAATTTAGTCATCGGACAAAGTCCACAATAGGAGGTGCAAAACTACATGTTACGGCGGTCAGTTTAAGCCATAGATCATCGAGATCCGTCAATGCTGTCGAGAGTTATCGTGGTAACAGACAAACAAACAGACAGACTCTATGCCGCTTAGTATAAAGGAAGAGTACGGTAGAAGTTGCATTCAAATTTAAATGTCGGCATTAGGAAAGTGGCTGTTTGATGGCAAAATCGACACAAAATGGAGAAACCAATAGCGAATTCGCGTTCCTCGCCGTGAAATACCCTAGAATCGACACTTCAACCGTACAATTGTAACGCGCGGCTGCACCTCTATTCTCCACTTCTGTCTGCTTCAAACTTCCCAATGCGCAATTGGACTTCTTACATAGAGGAATCCACAGGGGCGAGATGAGCCGCGGCTACAAAGTGTGACAATACCGTAATCCACGACTGAGCGCGAGGCCGGAAACGGCTCTCCAACGTCAAGGAGTCGAGGGAATCGTGCGCACTTAGATAAACGACTCCGTCGTATTCGCCCACTGGTCTAACCCTTCACAGGAAATTCCATTAGTTGTTATGCCTGCTTAGTTTGAGTACCAACCAAACTTATGTGTGAGTGCGAGTGTGGGTTAGTAACACAGAGTTACAACTGTACAATTTTTTGGACGAGACATCGCGCCAGCAAGCAACGCATACACGCAACAAGAAAATAAACGGAAGCACACCGGGTGGCCGCGCGGCGGGGCGTGAAGGTGGGCCGGGGCCGATGCGGAGCTGGGGGCCAGTCGGTCGGAGGTTCAGAAACGGCCACAGGCGTGACGCTCGCTCGCGACGTCGACGGCGACGACGACTTGGCGGCGGCCGCTGGGGCTTCGGGGGCTTCCTCTTTCGAAGAGGTCGGCGGCGCTGTCTGCAGCGAGTAGGGGACCGACGGAGTCTCGTCGCCCAACGGAAGAGTAGGCCCTTCCGCCCTTGCACTCTTGTGGCTGCTTGAGGGCGTTCCACTGGGGACGGTCGAGGCTTCCGATACGTCTCGCTCCGGCGTCTTCTTGACTGGCTGTAGCTGACTGCTCGATCTGACTGGCTCGCTTGCTCCCTTGCGCTGCTCTGCTTATATGCAGGCTAGCGCCGCCGAAAGTTCCGCGGGAAGATCGAGAGGGGGGCCAGACAGTAAATGCCGGGGAAAAGTCGCTGTAGATAGGAGGGGCCCTTCCTCTAGCGGCGCGCGCCACGCCGTCGAGGGAAGGGGGGAATGGAGCGGCACGTCGGCAGCGCTTCCAGCCATGGTTCGCTTCTTCTCCGGAAGACGCCCCTGTCGACCCCCGCAGGCAGTGTCAGCAGTTTCTCTCCGGGAAACACCCTCCAAGGCACCCAGCGGGGCAGAGAGGTACTAGATGGGGGCAGCCCGCCACGCGGCCCGCGCCAACAACAGTCAATGGTGTATCGAATCATTGTTTCGCGGAAATGCCTTACAGAGAAATCGTATTCTACGAGAACAGCCCATTTCGCCAACATTCCAATTTCGCGCAAGAACTAGTCATGATAGCAAACGAGATACAGAACGAGACTACAAACCCGCGAAACAATTCGTCAACCTACCTACATACCAAACAGAGATGTCACTGAAACGATTACATGCACTACAGCTACTGAAAGAAGCAACTACGGACTCATTATGATACAGCCGCGCCAATCACGATTCGTTACACAATTACCACACTTTCAGTTTCGTCGACGTAGGGCTACGGTAGGTCGATTTTCGACAAAAACTCGCTAATCTTGATCCGAAACGGCAAAATAACGCCAGATTCGGCATCAGCGACCTCGAAAGCACCGGGATCGACTCCAACATTGATTTTGACCACCCGGGTGGAAATTCGAATTTTGGACGCGCCCGGGGTACGGTAGCCGAAAAAATATTTTTTGAAAATCGATTCCGGATCAGTTTTCAACGGGGAATGGCGTGGTGTAGTCCATTTGGACATAAATCGTCTCAATCGGGCGCTAAAACGGCCGAAAGTCAAAAATTGGAATTTTCGACCCCCGACGGAGACCCGTTGCCAAATCAGAACTCAAGATTTCCGCGGCGGATTTCAGAGATTTTGGTCTTAAACGAAAGAAAACATGTTAATCTTGCCGATTTGAGATATCTGGCCCGATCCAACAACTGCCTGATTTACTAGGATTTTTAAAGGCAAATTTTTGTCAAAAAATCACTTTCGGCTACCGTAACCCGAGAACGCGTCGGCCGATTGACTCGGGGTTTTTTTCCCACCCTTCGTCATGTCGAGGGCTACAACATATCCAAACGGCATCAAAATCGGCCCATTACTCGAGGAGTTGTTATTGACGGAACACCTCTCCAGTAAGTAAAAATTCAAATTTTTGAATTTTTCTCAAAATTTTTCCACACGCGAAAAAAACGAAGGCCCGAGCCCCCCTACTATCCCTCGAGAGCTATCGATTAAAAAAAAACCCCCGTCCAAATCGGATGAACCACGCGCGAGAAATCTTGGGGCAAAAAAGTTAGTCGGTGTCAGCTCCACTATAGCACTCCGCCCCTTTTGGGGTCGGAGTGCTAAAAAGAAATTAGTTTGTGCCGCTGTAGATTGCCAATTTATCCACTTTCAAAACATTCAACAATACCTGCTGAATAAAATTTTTATCTTTGGTAGACTATATTTTGACAAATCTTTTGAGCCCCCCCCCCCCCATGTACCTTTCATAGGTCTCTTGAGAACACCGCAATTGTGCCAGCCCAGACCTGATATGCTGTGGGTGGGGCGGGGGGGGGGGGGAGGTTGTGGGGTGAGAATCAAGTTTCCACACCTCAGTACATAGAGAAGCTTCGCACCCCCGCCCTCCCTCCCTCTAATAGGAGGTGGCGCCCTCCCTATTAAACACCCCCGGGGGGGGGGGGGGGGGGGAGGGGTGCTCTAATAGCGCACTGTGGGAATACGGCCCATGCGCAGAGCTCGTGATCCTAAGACTGGTCGAGTAAGGTGCAGTGCGGTGGTCTCTGGGAGTTCGTTAGATTGCATAGGTAATGTACTGTACGTGTCACATGGCAGAGTCAAGCGGTACGTACAATGTATGTAGCTCTATCTATTCTATGTGACCTTTTCTACAGTGAGAGTGGAGTGACTGATGAGCTCACTGGGGGATCACAGGGCCTATTTTCTGGCCTCTAGTCGGCTCGCGCAAAACATGTCCCCAGGGCAAATGCCTTTGCCTTGTCCTTAGGTACTTGTAGTACCCGGAACGTCGACGCCTAAAAGGCAATTTCTCGGGGAAATTAGCCTTTCGGGCCTTCGGAACGGCTTGCTGTGTGTCAAGTATGAATGACAGAGCAAGCCAACAAAGGTGTAGGTACCTACATCCAAAAGAATTTTTTGTTTATTGACACTCCACCCCCCCCCCCCTTTTAACGAGAGTCAAGTGACCCCCCCCCCCCCACACCCCACCCCCAACCCTTTGACGCCTAACGTACAGTAGAGTCATTACCCCACGGAAATGAGCTCTAGCTTCGAAAATCCGATGCCCCCTGTTGTGGCTCGCATGACAAACAGTGCCATGCGCATACTACATGTGAATTCTGCGAAGTTTTCGCGCTTCGGTTCGTCTTGGGGCGCCGTCTCGCGTTCTGTGCGAAACGCCGAATTCTATTCAACAGCAGGGTGGCCAATCGAAACTTAAACTAGTTTCAGTTGTTGATGGCAACTTTGAGAATTTTAAAACCGGGTGTGTAAAAGTAAGTAAAATCTGAAATTTGAAAACCGGGTATAAGTACAAGTAAGTATACCCAGTTTTTCGAAAACCGGGTAAGCACCTGTACATAAAACCGGGTAAACCAGGTCGGTAAACTCAAATAGAAATCTCGCTTTCTGCACATCAGGGAGCCAAAATTATTACGTGGTGTTGTAATTATAAGGTAGTGTCGATACTACCCAAATACCGTAAAACCTCCAATAAGCGACCCCCCTCCAATAAGCGACCCCACTCCAATAAGCGACCCCATTTTCTGTCAAAATTGTCCGACATCCTTTAATAAGTCACTGTTCCTCCCATTATAGCACACCAAACTTCAATAGTGAATGTGAAACCATGCTCGTCGTTGATTTATGCTCCTATTTTCAGGCTTTGTTGGCCAAAACACAATCATACAGGTTTCAATGCACGAAATTGCAAAGTTGCATGCTGAGGTGACGACTCAGACTTGCATTGAACAATAAGCGACCCCCTCCAATAAGCGACCCCACTCCAATAAGCGACCCCCCTAGAGAGGGTTTGAAATAATAAGCGACCAGGTCGCTTATTGGAGTTTTTACGGTACAAGACTTCTAGGGCACTTTTGTAAGTGGCACGCTACTTACGGAGATGACGACGGTGTTTTCATCATTGAAACATTGAGCTTATTGCTTGGCGGTGCAGATTCTCATCAAGAATTGGAGTCTTCTTTGATAAAACTTTACATACTGTTAATTATTCCAAAGTTGACGAGTTAGGAGTGCAAAGTAACTGTTTATCCGGTTTCTTACCCAAGTGTTGGTAGTGGGTAAGTAAACCAGGTACCCGGTTTTCGTCCTAAAACCAGGTAAATAAACGCGGCGAAAAACCGGGTAAAAGTAAAACCGGGTACGCAAAACTAAACCGGGCAGTGCGAAGTAAGTATAACCGGTTTTCAGAAACCGGGCAAAACCGGGTAAGTACTTAGCCGGTTTTCCGAATTGCTTCAGTTTCAGTTGGAATCAGCTGTTAACTGCAACTAAAACTGAATAGAAACCGCCACGGATTCAATAACTGAAACTGAAACTAATATGAGTTTCTACTGGCCACTCGCCGACTGTTAATCGATATTAATTTTTGGCCCCTTCTCCGAACACGGCCGCTACTTCCGCTGTTCCCCACGGTACAGAATTTGTTATAACGCCTATACCCCTTATCTGAACTCAATACTGAAGCCATACGACTTTACGCGGGGGGGTGGGGGGGGGGGGTGCGCGACGCTAATTGCCAGACGTCTCACACCCCCCCCCCCCCCCCATTACCGATCGATATTGGCGCGGCAGGGTTGTCGAGCTACTTAGGTGGGAATTGGCGGGAAAATTGCCCACCCATCAAACGAGCGAAAAGTAGAGGCTTTTTAGCGCGAAATAGAGAATCTTCTGCCAAGGAATCCTGTGACGTGTGACGCGCTTTTGCGCTGCCGCCCACCCACAAAGTGCGGTAGACTGCGACACGATTAGCCACACCTATTTTGACTCTCCCCTCGAATACTGCGGCCTTCCCATTACTGACGCTTCCATTTTGATGTACACCATGAATAGAGCTTCATACATACCTGGAATGCAGGGGGGGGGGGTCCCCCCTGGTTGGAGATCTCCCCCTCCCCCCCCCCCCCCCCCCCTACCCAGCCTGAAAGACCCCCTCCCAAGAATTGCAAAAATTATCGCCTGCGGCGCTATATTTAGGTTCATCCCAATCAAAATAAACGATTTTTGGCACTTTTTGCCCTAGTTTTGCAAAATTTCCTTACTTTTTTGACAAATCTTTAGGCCATTTTGACCCCCCCCCCTCCTCGGTTTTGGAACCCCCCCCCCCCCCCCCCCCCCCGCTAAAATCCGGATTACCCCCCCCCCCCCCCCCACCCCCCCCCCCCCCCCCCCCTCGAGGGTGCGCGTTACAGGTATGGCTTCATAACATGTTCAGTCGGCAAACCGTTATTCCTTCCCTGCCCTCCCTCCTCCCTCTCCCCTTCCCGCATCACTAGGCATACTGTATGTGTTGTAGGTGTTCACTGGGGTACTGTATCTCCAATAATAACGGCCGCAAAACAACAAGGTTTCCAACCACGAGCTTCATTACTTTGGTTCGATGACTACTATGATGAGTTGGATTCCTTCAGTGTCAGCCACAAGGAAGTGAGTCTGCTAGCGTGGATATGCCAAGTTAACATCTGTGCGGGTTCGCAAACCCAACGCGCGGCGATAATTACGTAGCGCGCTTGTTGTTAAGGAGCTGCAGACGAGTAGCACAGTTGGTTTGATTGAATAAAGCGTCTGAACCTCAGCGCGAGCGGGGTAGGTGGTCTAGATTTCAAGAATCTTGGTGAGCCTATCTGAATATATGGGATGGAATGCGTATGATGGCACTGTTGGCGTGTCGATTTGCCATTCGCCATAATTTTATCTAAATTCAGGCCAAGGTAGCAATTCCATTCAAGTACAAACAAAGGCGTCAACCTCTCATTTTGATCCGCCTATTAACAAGTTGAGCGCAATTTCGAATTTCGATCGTGATTTCTGATCATTTTCCGATCGGATACGCGACCAGACCAGAGTTTGGCAAAGTCCTTCCCATGATCGCGATTTGGCGTTTGAGGCCAATTCGGCAATACGCGATTACCTATACGACCGTCAAACTACACGGAACTGTAGTTATCCTACCGTACTCTAAGACGACTTTCCGCTCTCATTCACAAATTCAAGAACCGAACCACGAATGCTTGATGTCTAATTGTCGCCGCTAGATTCCCTTTCTCTGGGGGGTAAACTCGATCTGTTTTCGAGTTGTGCTCCACGAGAGCGGAAGAATTACGTCTCTTCTACGGGGCGAGAGTGGGTAAATCAAGCGCCCAAGCCCCTATTCTGCCGAAGATGGCCGCTTGTTGATGAGTCGAGCGCGTCCTTTGACAGCTGCGTGGGTTCGACTTGGCGTGACCCGCGTAGAATACACAGCAGCGTATACCATCGGCCTAATTAACTCGTCTCGCTCTCTCTCTCCTGTTTTCAACTTCCCCCCCGCCCCCTTTCGGTGTCATTTTGCCGTCGGAATCGCGAGACCTTTGCGCATTGGCCGACTAGCGGAGGAATCTCGAGGGCAATTCGAGCAGCTGCTCGCCAGCTCGGGCAGTATTCTGGGCGTTGTGTGGCCGATCCTAGGCCCTGAGGCGACAGTAGCCAAACGCGCGCCATTGCGCGCTGTACCACGACGACATATTCTTATTGTGAACTGTTTGTTTGGCTCGCGAGTTCGCGTCTGTCGACTTTCCGGGATCGGATTGCGTAAACTTCCAGGGGACTTCTCTGTTCACCCACCCAGGTTGCAGCGCCGTGGCAAAGTTCGATTTCGCGTGTGTTGGTAGCAGGGTGGCCAATAGAGACTTAAACTATATACATAGTTTCAGTTTCAGTTACAATCAGTTAACTGAAACTGAGTCGAAACTCGCGCGGACTTCATAACTGAAACTAAAACTAAAACTCGCCGTTTAGTTTCACTTATTTGAATGTCAAATTTCACCGAATTTCAGCAGTTATTCATATAATTGTAGCCGAATTATTCTACATATGTTGACGTTTTGTTCACATTTAGGTCCAAATATGTAAGGATGCCATCCCAAGTTTAGAAATCGCTTCTTTGTCCACCAAGTATCACGCTACAAGGATGATTCTGAGCAAGTTGTTTTGGCTGTCTGAACCTTCAATAGCTGAAACTCAGTTTCAGTTACTGAATCGAAACTCGCGCGGATTCTGAAACTGGAACTGAAACTAACAAGCTGTTTTAAAAAAGTTGAGTTGTTTTATTAATACAGAGTGGTTTGTGAGTGTTTTAAAGTGGAAGAGTAAAAGAGTGGATACTTTGTAAAGTATTTCGAAGCCTTTCCGATATGACGCGCGCCCGCCCGGAGTCCACTATTCATGCGCTACTTCTGAGACGCTCCTTTCTGAGAGGTTCTTGCAGGGCAACATTGGGATCGCCCGGGATTATTTTTTTGAGCAAGACACACGCATTTCTGAGCGGTTGTTGCAGGGCAACATTGGGATCGCCCGGGATTAATTATTTTTGCAGACAAAGTTGTTCGTAAGACAAGGGTTTAAAAAAAACAAAAGTATTTCTTTAGGAATGACCGTTCAACAACTGCCTCAACGTAAGCTTTCAAACGGTCGAACGAATGCCGCTCTACAACGTAAGACGAGCGAGTTAGAGCCCATTTGCTGTTTGAACCTTTGAGTTACTGTAGTTCGCGACATTCAAACTTTTGAGTTTCGACCAATAGAAGAACGAATGCTCAGTGAGTCAAGAGCTATCCAGCAACTCAAGGTCGTCTCTCTACGACGCGCGCTGAGCGAGTTAGAGCGATTCCTAAGCTAAAAACGCAAGAATGTCGCTTTTCGTTTTGCGTGTTTGGGGAGGGGGGGGGGTTGGGCGGGGGGGTTGAAGGATGCTTTTCTGGTGCTTGCGCAATTAACAAAATTTTTAATGCCAATCGAAAGAGCGCGTCGAGACCTTTCAGTTGACCTATCGCACGCCGCTCTACGACGTAAGACGAGCGTGTTAGATCCGTTTTGCGTTTTGGACTTTCGGGTTACTGTAGCGCGCGCAATTCAAACTTTTGAAGCTCGACTTCTCTTAACGGAATTATCAGTGCGCCGAAACCTATTCAACGAACTCAAGATCGTCTCTCTATGACGGAAGACGAGCGAGTTAGATAAGTTTTGCGTTTTAAACCTTTGGGTTACTGTAGCTCCCGAAATTCAAACTTTTGAGTTTCGACCAATAGAAGAACAAATGATCAGTGAGTCGAGAGCTATCCAACCAACCCAAGATCGTCTCCGTACGACGCACGCTGAGCGAGTTAGAGCGATTTCTGCGTTAAAAACGCGAGAATGTCGCTTTTCGTGTTGCGTGTTTGCGTAATTAACAAAAGTTTTAATGCCAAATGAAAGAGCACGTCGAGACCTTTTAGTTGAGCTATCGCATGCCGCTCTACGACGTAAGACGAGCGAGTTAGAGCCGTTTTCCTTTTAGACCTTCGGGTTACTGTAGCGCGCGAAATTCAAACTTTTGAATTTCGAAGTCTCTTAGCGCAATTCTCAGTGAGTCGAGACCTATCCATAAAGTCCAAGATCTCCCCCAGCAATACGTAACTGAACGAGCAACACCATA
>JASAMZ010005585.1:0-14833 GCA_030248115.1 Linhomoeus sp. GSCO2_2 | reverse complement strand
CCTACCCCACTCACCCAGGGGGTCGTTGGCCCGGCTCTTGGCTCCGGCCAGCAACAAATGCCTGGCGCGGCAGACGAACACGCCGCCGTTGTCGGGGTACATGCGCGAGTGGACAAAGACGTAGGAACGGTAGACGTGCTTGATCTCCCCTTGGCGACCCTGCATAGAGAAAGTACAGCCAGTGGGATTTGGAAGCAAGTGGGTGGAGGGAGGGAGGGAGGGAGGGGGGAGGGGGGGGCGGGGGGAGAGGGAAGGAGGCAGAAGTGGGACGGGAGGGGGGGGGGAGTGAGAGGGAGGGAGGGTATTCCAATTCTACTGCAACCAAATGTAAGAAAACTGCCATACTGAGAACCCGACAAAGACGAACCGAGTGTGGGCCGTCCACGACCTTGACCATGTCCCCGACCATGATGTTATTGGTGTCAGAGTCGAGGGCCACGGCGAAGCGAGAGTCCTTCTTGCCATGGACGGCTTGGGTGCGGATGCGCACCACCTGAAACGGAGATTTCTGAGAAATGCAAACTTCATGGAATGAATGAGGCAGAATGAGCCTCAGGACACGCCACGCCGGAAAGTACGCTCGCAGTTCCGAAAGTCAATATCATGCCAGTGGCGGTCCACAAGCTGTTGTGGCACTGTACATCACGCGTAGCCCACCTTTCCGTTCATGTTGAGCACCTGCAGGTACTCCTTCTCCAGGCGGACGATGACGCCCACCGTCTGCTGGTCCAGGGTCACCAGGTCCCCGTACTGGTACTGGCCCAGCGAGTCCACGCCTGGAAGCAGAACAAGAGAGATACAGTGTAAGAGTCGTCAATTGACGATGGCACCATGGCGGCGCCACTTGTGACGCGCCCAAGCCTGCGAAACTACTGACATCACAATGTGGTGTCAGCCGCCACTCGCCACACATAATCACTGCGCCAGTAAGTCACTCCTGGTGTCAGTCATCACAGCACCATAACAATACCAAAATGTATGTCATGAGCTCCCGGATGCCTATCAGATGACGTCACAGTGTCAGGCATTCCCCGTGGGCTCTACAGATGTACAACTGCATACCACTGACACCACAGACGCTCACCAGTGGCCACATCCCTGCAGAGCTGGACGTCCTTGGGCAGCACCTTGACCTCGTGCATGGTCAGGTCGCTGAACAGGATCACCAGGTTCTCCTCCACCCGGACTATGAGCCCAGTGTCGCCCTCGTACTTGCCCTGGATCACCTGCAGTCACAGTGGTCTCACATCTGAAACTGGTGTGACAATGGAATGAGAGGTCTCTCACCTTCACGTGGTCGCCATTGTTGAAGGACTTGCGCAGTTCAGTGGCGCTGAAGGTGAGCGGCTCCTGAAAAGACAGTTTGCAATTTCACGCAAAATTTAACATTCTCCGATATTCTTTACAGTTCAAATTCCTGCACAATTACAGTACCGTCAGCGGTTTTACGATCCCTACACGCGTTTTGCCACCGGCGGTCCAAAGCGCCGATTATCGATTAGCGAGCGGTTTTGGCGACGTCTGTCGAGCAGCGGAGCGCGCGTTCGGCCACGTTAGATTATTATCATACACAGACAGCTCCCACTAACATGATCCCTCCCAACAGCTAACAGGCTCGTTTTCCATGAGAGTACCATACATTGTACCTAGGCGTTCCTTCTGTTCAGTAACACATCTTCCAGAAGGCCCCTGTCTAATGGCGTGTAGAAACCAGCAGGTTCCGCCGCTCGCCCTTTGCCAGATGCACAGCCACCCAGCGGTTTTCGGCGGTGACATCAGCGTGTTTGGCAATATGATTTCGCAATGGTAGTAAATTGCCGCTTGATGTTTGCAGAAGTCGTCCCACGATCCTGCCACGCAGTCGCAAGAGCCTGACGAAACCAGATTACACGATTTGCTCTTGGCGGATGCTCAGTCTCAGAAGCAAGGTCACGTCTAGTTCGCTGGCATTGAGGCAAAACTCCTTCTTCTGGGCAGAAACTCTGTAGTCGTATTTGAAAGTTTAGGGCAGTAAACTTTCAAACTGTTAAAAAATTTGGGCATTGCTTTCAGCGCTATTCTGCATTAGAAGAATAGCGTTGCGCACTCACTCAATTGAGGCGTGTACGCTTATATGTACTACCGTCATTTGTAAAGCGATGGTATGCTAGACTTGCAAGATACATACGAATCTTGCAAGATAGATACGAATCGGGCGTGGTTTGACTCCCTCGCATTATGGCTCGCTAATCGATAATCGGCGCCCGTGGCAAAACGCGTGTAGGGATCGTAAAACCGCGTACCGTCAAGTCCTCGTGGTCGGGCAGCATGACGATCTTGTCGCCGTCCACATTCTGCACCTTACCCCGCAGGTTCATCAGCTCACCCTCGCACACTTCTACTCTGTCTCCGGCCGCGAACGTGTGCCCCTTTTCTTTCACTGAGGTGGCGGCCACTGAATAGAGGGCACATTATTTGGCAAGTTGCCAGAAATAGTCGCTACCACTGGCCAGAATCGACAAGTCGAAGGGGAAGCAAAAATTAATTTCTTAGTTGTAATGCTGCGCATCGCCGGAGGCGCAAATTGAGCTATTTTCAACGTTGAAGGAAAAAAATTCTGTTTACTGCATCAGATATTCACTGTTTAGAGTGCCCAATGCAACAATTTCCCAATCAAATTGGTAGCATTATCGGGGCTGGGGTGTTAAGGTCAACATTGAGTCTCGTACGCACTCCCCCCCCCCCCCCCCCAACGGCAGCACAATCCCTCAGCACTCCACTCCACTCACATTCCGTCTTCAAATCCTCCGTTCCCTCCTGGAATTTCTCCAATTCCAACAGTGTAGGCTTGACCCCGTCCACAATGATAGCGCTCATCGGCACGGGTTTGATCAGATAACCCCTGCGATACTGATTGCCCTCGAAGGTGTAGAAGTCGCCATCCTGGGTGAACTCGCCACCGATGCTCCTGGAAAGGCATGGGATACCGTACGTGCTCTAATAAGCGCCCCGCCGAATAGCGCCCTTCCAATAGAGGTAGGTTGAAAATGTAAGTTGAAACAAAGAAAAAGGCTTATTCTATGCTCACTTGATGGCGTCCGGGTCGAAGTACTTGGGCGGCGGCCGCCGACGCTTCTTCGCCTTCTCCTGCTCCTGAAGGGACGCGCGTCGGTACAGGCAAAGGATTCTACAAAATCCTACACTCTGGGTGTCAAATCTCCCTTCCATTCCACCTTGCGTTCACTTCGCAATAGAACCAGAATACAGTAGTAACTTCTCAACCCACCCACCGGCTGCCTCAACGCTCCTCTCATGCGCGAGTAGTCTATTCTGGGAACCAACTGGAGATGGACGACGTTCTGCTGAACGTCCACGTAGTCGACCTTGGCCAGGTCGTCCTGCATGTGAACAGAGTGAATTGTAGAGAACTGGGGGAATAGGTAGGTAGTCCAAATCTGCCACACTCTGTCACGCAGTGGCGTAGCAACGATTGGCAAGTGTGAAATTTCCAACATTTACAGAGCAGCATGCAAAACTGTCACCATTTACAGCCCCCAGAGGAGAATCTTGTTTCCGGCCGGCATCTGGGGAGGGGGGCATTTGTCCCCCCCCCCCCCAGATGCATTTCCCCCAGGCTAGACCCTACTCTCAAGCGTGCCAGAAGAGTGCCACCTTGTAGAGGAAGGGGCGTCGGGGCCTCACGAAGGCGCCCTTCTTCAGGGTGGGGATGTCCTTGACCACACGCAGGGTGTCCACCATTTCTTTGATGGGCACCAACTAAAACATAGATAGGGGAGGTTTGACTTGGCATTGTGTGCATGGAAATCTTTTGACACACGCTGTAACTGTGGAACTCCACAAGACCCTCATGCAGTGCAACAAACACTCGCGTATTCACGTGGAATTTGCCAAAAATACAGTGCCAAATCTACTCCAATCTACCGTAATCCTTAGCAGCACCAAAATCAGTTCGCGACCTACCGTAATCCTGGGTCTGTTGAAGAAGGCGCTGATGCCAGTGGTGGCCTGCACAACGTGTGTCTGCTTGTAGGCCTCGATGTAGATGACGCCCTTCAGACCCTCCTTCACCAGGACCGACTTGATTTGCAGGGGCTGAAGATATGGGAAATAAATTCTAGGAACTGATCTGCTGATGTCGAGACACGCATTGAACTGCGAGCAGCGATGCTGTCAAAAGTGAGGGCAGAGGCTATTTTGCCGAAAATTGCATCGCGGCGATAGAAGGGGGTAGTGGCATCTTGAGTGCTTCCGACCACTCTGCGCAGCTATATCCACCCACTCACCTCCTCCGAGTGCTCGTAGGCGACGAATTTCCTCATGAGCAACAGGGCCACGTTCTTCTCCTCGCCCATGCGACACTTGACCGCCCACAGGTTGGGATCCCTGAAAGAACCATGAATAACCTCTGAAACCCATCTGAAACACCCCTGAAACCCCTCTGAAGACACCTCTGAAACCCATGTGAGACACCCCTGATACCCATGTTATGACATCTCTGAAACACCTCTGAAGCACCTCTGAAGTTCTGAAACACTCACTTAGTGGAGGGCAGGTAACCCTGCTGCGTGATATCGTCGACGAAATCCTCGTCCCCTTCGTCATCCATGGCGGCGCCCACGCGATTGCGCTCGGCGAACTTCTTCTGGTAGTACTCGGCCGCCTGCTCCTCCGTCATGCCGCTGCAATGATCATAGATGGGCAAGGTCCAAAACTTAGACCTGGCGGGTCCCAGACCTGATGCGTAGTGGTCAGTTGAGAGTTACATATTCTCCTAAAACTTCGCAAAAGTAGTGGTTCAACTAACAGACTGAGAAATCGTGAGGCAAGAAGATAAACAAAATAACTTTCAAAGGAAAAATTATGACTGTAAGATGCACAAATGACAGAAATTTAGGTTCCGCAGGCAAAGTTTTTTGGAATTCAGAGATTAAACATCAAGGAAGTGGGGTAAAACAGCGCCGCAGGCGAAAATTTTTTATTTTATGGTTAAAGATTTGCAGAATCTGCTCAAATATGCAATCTTGTATTCAAATTTCTCGGCCAGCATGCGTAGTGGTCCGGATTTGCTTTGCGTAGTGCGTAGTCCCCCCAGAATTAAGGGTTGGATTTGCCAACCCTTGCCAACCCTATGCCCATCATTGCCAATGATGATGAACAGTATGGGTAAGAGGTTGGTGATCAGCTGACTGATTAGCTGCTTCCAGTCGTAGAGAGAATGGCCAAAATGACGACGGGGTGAGGTAAGGGCCTAATCTGCTGGTTGGGCTGGGGGGGGGGGGAGAGTAAGCGACTAAGCAAACGACTGGGGGAAGGTGGTGAAGGTCGTTTCCATGGAATTGGCGATATTTGCTCAAGTCATCAACTGTTAGGAATCAACAGAACTACAAAAGCCGATGCTCCCTCATTTGCACACCACCCCAGCACCCCATCCACTCTGAACGCTTGAGACTGGGCAACCCCCCGCCCCTTCCATCCCCCCCCCCCCCTTCATCCCTCCCCTCATCGACACCCACTCGAGAATGTCCCTCCTCCTCCTCCTCTGGTTCTCGTCCCTGTGCCTCTCCATCTCCCTCAGCTGCTTCTCCGCCTCCGCCCGCTCGCTGGCGTCTATGCCCAAATCCCCCACGCTGTCCCCTCCCCTAGCCACGATCTCGTCCTCGTCCTCGTCGTCCGAGGCCACCTGTGGAGAGAGTACGGTAGATGGTGATTTGATTTGATGAGTGGAAATAGATTGGGTTTGGAGCAAACCTCGACGTCGTCCAGAATGAACTGCTGGGCTCCGGTCTTCCGTCGGCGCTTCTTCTTCGGCCGGTGCTCCTCCTCCTCGTCTTCCTCCTCCTCTTCGTCATCGTCCTCCTCTTCCTCTTCTTCGTTGTCCTCAAGTTGTCGATTAGATTGTATTGATCCGTCCACACGTGTAAGCTACCATTGTCTTTCCACTCACCTGCGAACGACTGTCGTCCTTCTCCTCGCCGGCCGTGTTATCTCCGTCGTCGTCTCCCACTTTCCCGCCGCCGTCGTCGCCGTCGTCCTCGTCGCCGTCGCTTGTGAGTCGCTTGCGCTTCTTGGCCGCCGACTGCGCCAATCCCGTGTCTTCGTCGTCGTCGTCTTCACCTTCGCCTGCAGGCAGAAGGGCGTCACCAGCGTCGCCGGCTGCTTCCTCTAGCTCCTCGGCGTCCCGACTCTCGTCCGCGTCCTGTTGAAAGATGTCAGATGTGTTGTGTATTTTTGGCTGCAATTCGTTAGAGTAGAGAGCAAGCGCATAGTTGACCTCCTCCTCCTCCTCTTCTTCGCGCTCTTCGGGCGGCGGCTGGAAGTCGCCGTCGTCCGATTCGTCTGGGGAAGACATAGCTCACCTCACGCGCTTTTGACTGACTTCGGTGTGGTTTCGGAAATGGGAATTCCGAGGGAGACAGACACAATATTGACGACAATCGTCTCGCGCTCCACCAGAACTCACTGCGTGGTATGTTCCGACCGATTGTTCTGCGAATAATTCTCAACAGCATCTATTCCGGTATTTATTGCACTGCCGCTGTTTTATGTTGACACATGTTTCAATACGTGGCCAAATTCGCGTCTGGTCTTGTAAAGATAAGCAATATTGTCATGACTTTTGCAGTAATAATAAATACCTGCGTGGCAAAAGTTGCCGTGTTCAAATTCTAAACAACGCACAAGGGGTGTCCCTATTTACGGGCGCGGGCGCGGGCGCGGGCGCGCCCGCCCTTCCCTATTTACGGGCGCGCGGGCGCGGAAGATTTTGCGCTGTTTCACTCAAAGGCGAGTCTGGAAAGTGGCGCCGCTTGTTCCAGGTGTTCTCGTGAATCAGCTGAAGGTTTTGGAGCCCCGAAAACTGGTGAAATGTCCGGAAATTTCCGAAAAATCTGTCGCGCCCGTAAATGCTGGTGTAGCTTGCGCCACAGTGCGGGTACGGTAGTCGCATAGTTTGTCTTTCTGTGGTACGATTCGACATATAACCGACTGAATTGCATAGAAATACGCTTGGCATACAAGCAGCTGGACAAATATTCATTTTTGGAGCAAAGGAGCTCTGGATATTCCAAAGTTAATTTTGAAACGATCACCCAATTTTTTCAACAAGGAAAAACCTTGCCCGGGCAAAAAACATGCCGCATGATCCTGGCGCGCACTACGAAGGTGTACGATCTTGATTCTAGCTACCGCCGATTCAAACTCTTCTGCTACCGCACCCGCACTGTGGCGCAAGTTACAATGGAATTTACGGGCGCGGCAGATTTTCGGGCAGTTCCGGATATTTCATCAGTTTTCGGCACTCCAAAACGTTCAGCTGATTCACGAGAACACCTGGAACAAGCGGCGCCACTTTCCAGACTCGCCTTTGAGTGAGATAGCGCAAAATCTTCCGCGCCCGCGCGCCCGTAAATAGGGAAGGGCGGGCGCGCCCGCGCCCGCGCCCGCGCCCGTTTATAGGGACACCCCGCACAAGCTGTTTATATTTCCGTCGCTGCTCATCTATGTTGTTTGGTTTTGCGCCATTACAGTGTACTATTTACTGAAATACTGACCGAAATACTGTTTGCACTCAGCTTACTACGGTGACAAGCGATTTCAAATCTGGTGCAGCCCCATGACATTCTTTGAATTGTCACTTGCGTTGATTAGAATAGTACCGCAAACTTATTCCACAAAACTGCACAGTGTAATCGAAACGTCTGCGCAGATAAGCAAACGGCGCGGAAAATGGCGCAAATTTGAATGGACCTTGTTTGCGTGACATGGAATTTGTTTATGCTCGTTATTAAACAAACATATTGAAACGACTGAAAGCCCAAAATTCGACCGAAGGAGGTAGATACGGTTACGGTAAACACACATGATTTTTAATTAAACTTTGAAATAACTTTGTGTAGCCAATCACACATGCGGAACGTGGGCTTCCCTAAATTTGTTCACTCCGTGTCCTATGTCGGGGTTGACAAGGAAGGTTGACAAGGGTGATTGTGCATTGTCAAGTGCACTTAATTACCGAAACTCCCTGTGCCATGAAGTAGACTTTGGCTTTGGCACATTATGACACAATATGACACATTATGACACATTATGTAAGGGTTGGTTACAGTAGCAGCTCGCAGAAATCGTGAACCACAAGGTGCCTGTTACAGTGCCTAGAGTACAGCGTTTCCGCCAGCAGTGTTGCGCCAGCAGCGCCACACCCTACTCCCAACATCGCGAAACTACCCAACAGTCGAACTGCACTGATGGGTCGGACGAAGAAGAATTGGGAGCTGTTGGTTTCTCTGCACTTGTTAGAACTTGTGGCCAGCTTGTCGATCTCCTGAAGTGGACGGGCTACTTCATTCATAAGCCTCTCCATGAAGCAATATTCTACAACTGAACTCTTACGTTGTCGAAGAGGCCATGCACGCGAATCATCGCACTGTCGAGTCGTCGCTTCAACGGCGGTGGCAGCCCTTTCCTTATAAGATAGCCAGCCATGACGTTCATCGGAGGCTTGGGAAGCCCCGTCAGCGTTTCGAGTTCACAGAAGTCTTTGGAGTATGTCAGGAACATTGTGCGACTGGTGACTAACACCAGGGATTGGTCACTGGCCACTGTCGCGAACAGAAAGCTCATGCTCTTGTCCGCGCCAAGTTCTAGTGGCGGACTGGCCCTCACTGCCTCCCGCAGACGCCTGAAGCAACCAACAGCTAGCTTGGTTGCATGCACAGGATCTCGTACTAATGAAGAGTGGTAGATCTCACCTGAACTGCGTCAAGTTCGAGCGCCCGATCTCCTCGAAGAAGGAGTAGGCGGTCGTTCTTGTCACGAACCTCAGTTGCCCATCCTTCATCTTACTCACGAGTTCATCGAACGATCGTATTCTGTCCTCCTTTGGTCTGAGCAGTAGCCTTGTCAGCAGGTTGGCTTGGTAGAGACCCAGTGACAGACAAGTGAAATAGCCCAGAAGAAAGACCGTTACCCATGCACGCATTCGCCTCCCCTTAGGGGGTTCGCAACCAGCCATGGATTGCAGCGACAATTTCCACTGTTCGCACCACGACTTGTCGCGGCTTAGAAGAAGTAAGGCCGCGATACAGAGGAGGGCGACGATATAGAACTCTAAGGTGAAAGCGCTGTAGGGTAGCGAAGTGGCCTGTGCCAAACTGATGGCTGGTCTTCTCATGACGTAGACAAAGTGGTTGTTGAAGATGGGATAAATGAAGTCGAAGGAACGCAGCCGCGCCTCTGTTACCAGCAACGTTCCATGGCCAGTTACATCGGCAGTTGCGTTCTGGATCTGGCCGAGCACACCTACAAAGGCAAAGAAAGCCTATAAATGCGGGATTTGTGACATGTCAGTATTGTCGCAACAACAACAACGAAGTCAGAATTCTAAATAATTCTATCCCCCATAAGGATAAAATTAGTGTGACAACATTCAAAGCTGAGTGACGGCTGCCTTATTAAGCTCGTCGATACCGTATCTATGTACGGTAGGCACATGACGATACTCCCTAAGCTGGCATTTGGCCATCATTCAACTCAGAAATAGGTAGACTACATTATGTAGTTTTCTCACTTTCATAGCTCTTTACAACATGTCACCCATTTCTATACCGTACCAGTCCACGCTCCAGTGGTCCGATTGACCTGACCGAATCCGTTGGAGAAGTCCAGTCGCACCACGTCGTAGCTGACGTTAAAAGTCTCGAGCATCAGGTCGAGTATCTGAGTGGTGACTCCGACTCGCGAGCAGGTCTTGGTCTTGCGCAGGGTACGGCCCTCAAAGGCGCACCGGGTCGTGCGCCCGGGAAATGGGAAGAGTCCGACGGTCAACCTCATTGCATACGTGGAAATGTTATGCACCCCAATACCAATACCCATACGTGGAAATGGCCAGGAATTGTCGGCTGTCAATCATTGAGAGTGGTTCAGTTCGTGTGGCGACAGCGCATCCGCAGCGGCGCAAGCGTCGCCAGTGCTGCGAGGAGGCACACGGGAATACATGCGTAACTCGACCTCGTCTCTTACATGTGAACCTTCCACTTGCTGTGAAAGTAAAATTCGGTTCCGCTCCTGATTTGCTGGAAAGACCGTTCTGCAAACAAAGTTGATTTGATCAGGATCACATTTCTTGAGGCCGATGTGGAGAGAGAGATTGTAATGCATCCATGCCTATTAGATCTAGCTACATTGTAGAGGTGAAGAAACCCAATATAAAGATGTTCTATCCATCTACACTTGAGATCTGCAGTCCGACCGTCTCAACAGTGTGAAGCAGTGGGAAGACATCATCGATAGTTTGCCTTAGTCAATGATCATCAAAATCGCGTGTATGTGCCACAGGCCACGGCCGTCTTCAGGCCGTCGCCGTCTAGACGGCTTCGGCCTGGTCCATCGGGCCATGGCCGTCTTTTCGAGCAGAAGATGGCTTGAAGACGGACATGGCCACTCAACTTGCTTCACGACACTTTCCAAAGGTTGTTCATCATCAGAACAATTTCAAGGGCAGTAAACAACAGTTCCAGCAGAAACGCAATGGTCCCGGCGACGCAGCCGGCTGTCAGAGCCACGAAGCAACCAAACAGGTGAACGACGCTGAGTGGTCGAGTGGAGAACTGGGATTTCGGTTCAGCGCACTTGTTTGAAGCCCGGGCCATCTTGTCGACTTGCTGAATTGGAGCTACAGATCTTTTGCATTCTTACAAGCGGTGGCCATATCGTAAATTCCCAATAAACCCCCTCTTTTGTTTGATCACAAGGATGGAGAGGAGAGACACCTACGATGATAAAGTTAGGACGGGGTAGCGGCTTACTGGTGGAGTATGGCAGTGCACGCACACTACACACTCACGTTCTCGTAATAGCCGTACAGCTCAATAATGGAGCTGTCCAGGGCCCTGCGCAGTTGACACGGAAGTCCTTTCCGCAGAGCGTAGCTCGCCAGGCCTCCCATTGGAGGAGACGGCACCTCACTCAGTATCTCCAGGTCGCAGAAAAGTCGTGCCCCTGCCAGAGCGTAGAAACGGCCGGACACGCCGATGAGCGACTGATCTTTTTGCAGTCTCGAAAATACCGCGTAGTTGAGGTCTGCTTCAGTGCCGAGCTCCAGCGGAGGATTCAGCCTGACTGCTTCCCGGAGACGCCTGAAAGAAGAGGCGCGCACCTGAAACTAACTACTAGCGCCAACGGTTGCAATTACCGAAATCCTTAAAGACCGGCCTGAATTCGGTTGTATTGGAACGTTCTACCTCCTCGAAGAAGGCCTTTTGTACAGTTTGTGACACGAAGCGGACCTGGCCAGCACTCATTTAGTCCACCAGTTCATCAAAGGTCCGTATTCGGTCGTGTTTGGGTCGCAGCAACAGTTGCGTCAGCAAAATGGCTTGATACAGGCCCAGAATGAGTGAGACGAAGTGTCCCTGAAGAGGCACCGTAATCCATGAATGGGCACCGTTTCTGCCCGTGCCTCTGCCAGTGGCAGATCTGCCACGGTGGCAGCCGCTGGAGCGGCTGAGGACACAGAGCACTGCGCAGAAGAGAAGCGCCGTGGCGTAGAATTCAACTTGGCCCCGTTTCCCCAAGTAGCAAGTGCTATGTAGCGTTCTCATTGTCTCGTGATCATATTATGCGGGTTCATTGCTAGTGCGCGTTGAAACGTGGGTGACCACTATGGTAATGGCGCCTTCAACTGCTGTAAACTCGGGGAAACGAGCGCCTGTGAATCCGTTGTATGTAAGCGAGGCGGCCTTAGCAAGTCCCATTGTGGCCCTCTTCATGACGTAGACCGTCGGGCTGTGGAACATGGGGTAGACAAAGTCGAAAGCCTGCTGTCGCGCCTCTGTCACCTTGTGTTCGTTGAAAGTCGACACGTCCGCCACTCCGTCCTGGAGTTGGCCGATGACGCCTGAGTGTGACGGTACATGTGTAGCTCCACTCGGTGGCTGGGGGGGGGGGGGGGGGAGCAGAGTTAGCAGAGTTATTGGTCTAACCCCCCACCGCCCACCCCCCTCCCCCCGTTCCACTGCCGTGGCACAATTAGTCGTTTGACTTCCCTACACGATTCCTAGAGTGCACCCCCTCCCCCCTGCAGAAAGAGCCACCCAGACTACCCCCCCCCCCCCCCGACCAGTAGGCTCTGGCTTTTGAACACCCATGCCTTCACACGGCTTCCTTTGCCCCGCGCAGTGTGAACTAGGATTCGCAAAAGTTGGCTGGGACCACGGCTGGGGTGGGCTGTGGGCCGTCCATGGCCTGGGCCACCCTTTGCGAACCTTAGTGTGAAGCCCCCCCCCCCCCCCCCCCCCCTACCACCCCCCCCCCCCCCAAACTTGAACTCACCGCTCCACCCTTCTTCTGGCATCCCATTCGGTCTACCGAATCCGTCGGAGAATTCTGAGTAGTCTATTCTGGCCAACTCGAGCATGAGCCCCAGCAATCTGGCGCTCAGCCCCACGTCCCGGCAGACGCCGCCTTCTCTCAGCTTCCGATGGACAAAGGCGCATTTGGTCACGAAAGAGGGAACGGGGAAAACTCCCACTGTCAGATTCATTGGAGTTTTGGCATTTCGTTCCGTACGTGAAGTTAACGACACTACCGCTGCGCGTCTTGAATGTACCTGGCTGGGAGCATCTTATATTCACATGCGCACACAGACAGCATTCTAAATTGGAAAGACGATCCCGTTTCCTGGTCGACATTAACGCTGGTACGTCGGCACTTACGTAGCTGGCGAAGGCGCTTGTAAGGCTGAAGGCGAGCGTACATACGTCAAAATTTCTGATCACAATATAAAATTTTAACCTTTAATGCGAAGTGGATTTTGAAATTACCTCTCTCAAACAGCAGCTCAGTAGAACAGAGAATGACATGTCCACTGTCATGAGCCCAACGTGTATCCGGAATCTGCGCCACTTCATTCTCTCCTCAGACTGCGAACTGAAGTATCAACGAATCACATCACACACATAATATTGTAGCAAGAATAGTGACACCCAAAGCTGAGTAGTATAGCGTGACAATGACAGATCAAGGAACGGTAGAATACTGTCTTAACAACAGTTCCAGCAAAAGCGCAAAGGCGCCACCCAGGCTGCCAGCCGCCAGCGCCGCGAAGCAGCCCAGCAGGCGAACGGCGCTGAGTGGTCGAACCGAAAACGAGGACGACGGGCCGGGACACTTTGAAGACTTGGCCATTTTGTCGACTTGCTGAAATAACTCCAAATTGATGGTTGGCACGTCAGAAGTGACACAGAAAGCACTCCGTCCACTCACGTTTTCATAGAAGCCATACAACTCGATCAGTGAGCTATCTAGAGACCGTTTCATCTGAGTTGAGAGGCCCTTGCGAAGCAGGTAACTGGCAAGGGTGTTGACCGAGGGAGGAGGCAGTTCCCTCAGTATTTCCACACTGCAAAAGTCAATCCCGTGAGAGAGGAAGAAAGATTCGGTGGTCACTCCCACGAGAGTCTGATCCTTCTGCAGGGCAGAGAAAAGCGCCTTTGGGGGTGTGTTGGATCCCAGCTCTAGCGGGGGTGTGCGTTGAATCGCTTCTCTCAACCGTCTGAAATCTTTACACGTGTGGGAACTGTAAAATGAGCTGGTAAATTTTGTCGTTGAAAATGCCGGCCTGAATTCCGTGGTGGCCGAACGCTCGACCTCTTCGAAGAAGGCGTTTCGCAGAGTTCTGGTGAGAAATCTGACCTGGCCAGATTTCATTCCATTCACCAGCTCGTGAAAGGAATGTATCCTCTCCTGCTTGGGGGTGATCAGGAGCTGCGCGAGCAGATTCGTCTGATACAGGCCCAGGAGGAGGGTTCCAAAGAGACCCAGCAGAGCGGTCGGAATCCATAAACTACACCTTCTTTCTTCGTTTGTGTTATGGGGACCAGATATGAGACCTGTCCACTGCATTATCGCTTGAAAGGGTGTTGTGTTGGCGGCACATCGAAAATGGCCGGAAGTCTGGGGCCTGTTTTACAAAGCCGTTGTTGCAGGAGCGCCGGTACAGGCCAGTCGCCTTTACCGTCACTTCCACTATGTAATTCAGACTCTCTGACTAATGTTGGCTTTGCAAAACAGGCGCCAGGAAGGCAAGAGCCACGTAGGTCGAAATGGCCAACGCGTAGAAGTCCAAGGTGAAGACGCTGTAAGTCAGAGCGGCCGCTCTGCGAAAGCCCAATTGGGGCCTCTTCATGACGTAGACAAAGGGATTGTTGAACATCGGGTAGACGTAATCGAAAGACGCCAAACGTGCCTCCGTCACCAGAATCGTGCCATGAGCCATAGTGTCAGCCGATCCGTCTTGCAGTTGGCCGAAGACGCCTCAACGATTGTGCGTTTGCAGCTTGCGACTCTTTCAATTGCCAATGACTCTTTCAAATTGGAACTGACACGAGGATACACCCAGATATGAAAGCGTCCCTGGATTCTGTTAACTGCCTTGTCTTTGTATTTATCCTAACCCCAAATATGAAACCGTTTTGCCGTGGTCGGACCAACATACCGTAAATTCTCTAATAGACGGGCGGCCCGTCTATTGTTTCGAGGGGTGTCTACCCTGCCCGTTTATTGGAGAGTGCCCGTCAATTAGAGAGTGCCCGAGTAGTATAGAGTGGCTCTTTGGGGGAATGTACTACGGATCTTTGGGGGAATGTACTACGGGCGGATCTCTTTGGGGGAATGTACTACGGATCTTTGGGGGAATGTACTACGGGCGGATCTCTTTGGGGGAATGTACTGGGCGTGATTTTCCGCCAGATTCAAACGGTGTCTCTAATAAGCGCACCCCTGTAAGCCTAAGCCTGTGAGTGCTCTGGGACGGTGTGCTGAAGCATAGGAGGTTTCT
>JASAMZ010005584.1:0-24228 GCA_030248115.1 Linhomoeus sp. GSCO2_2 | reverse complement strand
GTTCCAAGATTCCCGGGCAGTTTCTTGTCCAAGTGTTGGGCGTCTTCGCCTCGGCAGATGAAGAAGCGAAGAGTGGCTGCGAGGATGCAGTGAAGAAGCTGGTGGAGCAATTGAAGGACTTCCTTCATTCCTACGACAAGTACACTCCAACCAAGACCGCGGGCACCAAGTTTCCGCGCAAGGAGTTCCCATTCGTGAGAGGGCGTTGGATGGCTGCGGCGCTGCCGGCCGTCATGGTGTACCTCCGCCTTTTCTGCCGCCGACAAGTCGAGGAGGAGCAAGAGTTGGCCAACTCCTTCCAATTCCTTGAGAAATCCTTCGAAGAAAAGTCGGTTTCTTGATTTGATGGCAGGGTGACCGCTTGGAAACCTATTATACAATTAAATGCATTGGATTAATATAAATAAATTTACAAAATTTCAAAACATTCTACGTATATGGGTATGTCTATGAGAAACATTTCTCTGAAGTTGGCTCGAGTGAGTAAGATGAAGGGGGAGTAAACAGGCGTTACGTCCTAGACTAATAGTGATTCTACGTGGGATACGTTTAGGTTTGCCGATTTGGAAAAGATTGCGACTGCAGAACTGGCTTTCCGACCGCTTCCTGAATCGCGTGAGGTGGAACCCAGCGGTAGTGGTTCGTTCAGCCAGCCGAATTTTGGTAAGATCTTTTGGTGCCCTTGTTCCAAGACTTATTTGTGTCAACCTGCCACTATTGAACTCAATGAAGGCACTGACGTGGACAACGACAGTACCAACTCTGACCTCGGTCGCGAAGAGAAGAAAGCTGAGTCGGTGCATGATCAGTCGGAGGCGAGAGACGGCACTACCAAAATCATACGTAAGAGTAGGATAGGAATACAAAGGTTTTCTGGTGGTTCGGGTTTGAAATAGAATGTGTGAAACTAACATCGACAACCTGACCCACCCTGTATTTTCTTGCATAGGTGCAGGTGGGGGAGGAGAACCCCCCTTCCCCCTCCCCCCCCCCCTTCTGGTCCTGGTCTCTAGTAAACTTTTCACTGATACTTCCTCCCTTGGCATCCGAAACTCAGAAAAAAATCTGGAAATTTCCGAAATTTTCTTGTATTTTTGACAGATTTTGGTCCTATTTTGTCTAAATTTTCGCGTGCGGCGCTATAGTTCGTTCATTTATGCACAAACTAGCGTTTTTTGACCAAATTAAGGTGGTGTCTAATGTATTTTTGACCATTCTAAAAAGTTGTTTACTGGTCCCGAGAACCCCCCCTCCCCCCTTTAAAATTTTCCTTAACTCCCTCCCCTCCCCCCCTGGCCTCCGGGTGGCCTGCACCTATGTTTCTTATGGAATTGAAACTTCTGTTCAGAGCCGAAGCAAGAGAAAGACTGAACTGCGAATGAAGGCCAATAGAGTTACAGAGAAGCGCCGTTGACACCGCCATCCTTTCGACACTCTAGGTTACCGTACCTTGGAACTACAGTTACCGTATAGTCGTTGGGCCGAACTTTATAGGTAGACGATTGTTTGTAGTATGCTGCAACTACCAAGGTGTACTGTGCGCGCGATTCTACTGCGGTTCATTGTGAAGCCTTCCCCTCCCCCCCTTTCCAGATTATCGTTGTGTCATGTCGTAAAGATGCCTGGTTTCTGAGTTTCTTTCTTTCGTGTCCACGAACGCTTCCTGAATTACCGTAATTCCCGAGTCTCAGTTGATTACTATATTGCGCTGCGACGACTGTTGTTGTTCCAATCAGTAGACGAGTTGAGAAGTAGTTGGTGTGCAGTGAAATATACCGGAACAGTGAAATCAATCAGTAGACGAGTTGAGAAGTAGTTAGTGTGCAGTGAAATATACCGGAACAGTGAAAATCAAAACTGCAAAGATTTTATGAGTGGCGGTTTTGTCAATAACTTAACCCACCTTGTATTCCGAACTCAACTTCCCAACTCCGAATGAAGACTAGTAGAGTTACAAAGAAACGCTGTTGACATCGTCATCTTTTCAACACTCTAAGTTAACTCTAGGTTACCTTGGAACTGGGGCTGTAATAGCGGCTAGACTTCTTGAGCAATTGCTGGTTCCCTGTCCCTCGAGCGGCCATTTCGAATCGACACTGACAAGTTTCCACTGTGTCGTCTTTCCGCGAGTTGGTCGAACGATCTGCCGGATTGTCTGACGACGACGCCCTTCAACGAGCGCACTCCGCTGCCCTATTCTCAGTCGTACCGACAGAAGTACACGTGTATTTTTGGCAATCTTCTTGCAGATCATTCGCGATGTGATCTTTCCTCAGGGACACAGCAGGCGGGACCGAGTGGTGGTGGCGAGAAGTATGGGCTGAAGCGAGGAGGCACTCTTCGCCTCTTCGACATCGAATTGCCACAGAAGACGGGTGTGCGGCCCGTCTATGTTCCCTGTGACTACACGTGTACTTTTGACTACACTTTTGATTACTGTGACTACACGTGTACAAGGAAGGAAGCCAGTTTGGTGAAGCGTTTAGGAAGGCTTGAGTGTGTGTGCGCTTTTGTGACAGTGGTGCTGTGTGAAAGTGTGTCACGGTGATGTGGCTGGTGCCTGGAATTTGAAAAATGCGCGCGGTAACGGCACATATTAAACCAAATAGGGCAATATGTCGGGGTATCTCTTCTAGCGCAGTTCGACTTGCCTAATAGGTGTAATGCCTTCGTATACTGTAGTCCCAACCAGTCGGAGTGCTTCTATGCAGGGACTCCTGCACGTAATCCTTGTTAACAATTCATTGGCGAGAACAACACTCAGCAACTTAGAAAACTTTTGCTGGAGATGATCCAGCATAGGCTGCCCTTCAACCAGCTGGATTGCTTCAAGGCCGTTGCCAAGCCTTTGAACACGCTGCTCTTCAAGATCGTGCAGGTAGGTAATGTGACGGCCCGTCGTATGTTTCGCTTCTATGAAACGCGAGAAGCCGAAGAGCATTCGAATCGCAGAACGAGAACGAGGAGAACGCCATGCTGGCTCTGCGCATCATTCTGGAGCTGCAGCGCCAGCTGCGTCCCCAGAGCAGCGCGGCGGAGATCCAGCAGTTCCTCGCCTTCTGCAAGTCCATCTACCGCGACATGCCGCTCAAGGTGTCGGACGTCTTCGAGCCGCGGACGCCCATTCGCGTGTCAGAGATCACGGAGCTGCCCATAGAGGAGGTGCTGAAGACCGCCTTTGCAGTCACGCAGATCCACACGTCCCAGGTGGTCGGCGGCGGAGGCGACGGCAGCCAGCAGCAGCAGCCCGTCGCCGTGAGTCGCGCACTTTCGTCGCGAGTTGTTGTAGTGAAATACACACATCTGGGATAGGAATGCCCCTCTAGAAGCCTCTTTCGGAAGGAAGATTCGCTTTGATTTGGAGATTATTAGTCTTGCAATCTGTACGATGCAAAGTGCTGATCGTCCATTCATTCAGTACACGCTGCTGCCTCGCTCGGTCCAGTCGCTGAAGGTGCTGCAGGAGCTGCCCATGCTGGTGGTCATGATGTTCCAGATCCACAAGCAGGCAGTCCAGAGCGACATGGCCGACTTCATCCCCCTCATCTTCAACTTCATCGCACTCGCGCCGGCCAATCACCACAAGTAAATCACCTCTCTGTCATTGGGTGGTATTCTAGTGGTCTCAAGCTCGTGTTTGGCTTGCAGGGCGCAGCCAAACTTCAATCGGGAACTATTCGTGGAGTTCGTGACGGCGCAGGTGAAGGCGCTGTCCTTCCTCGCCTTCCTGGGCCGTCTTCTGATGGTTGGAAGACTAGCTTCTTCTTTCATTCGTATTGTATTGGAGTAGAAACCTTGAAAACATCGCCCAGGACATAATCGCGCCCCGCTCGAACGTGCTGGTCAGCTCGATTCTGTCGCTGCTGCGCAATTGCCCCTCCAACGCCACCCATCAGAGGCGCGAGCTGCTGATGGCCACTAGACACTTTCTGCAGTCGGATCTCAAGAACAAGTTTGTCGCCGACCTTCCCAGCCTCTTCGATGAGTCGGTCATGCTCGGGTCCGGATGGACTTCCAACGAGACGCTCAAGTAGGTCCTTTTGCGCTACTTTCATCCGCAAAGTACCGTATTTTGCAACTGGAGGATGAGACGTTCTTTGCCAGGCCCATCGTCTACAGTATGCTGGCCGACCTGGTGCACCACGTGCGCAACCAGCTGAGCTTGCGCATGATCCAGTCGTCGGTCTACCTCTTCTCGCGCTGCATCCACGACGCTTCCCTGCCCGCCTACGTGCAGACGATGTGCTGCAAGCTGATGCTCAACCTGGTCGAGTGCGTCATCAACATCGACGGCCAGACAACGCCCACCGGCGAGAGCGCCGCTTCGGTAATTAAGCTGTAATAAGAGAGCTTTGTGGCGTGTCGGGTCAAAAGGGGCTTCGATTTCAAGGGGCTGGAGATCCGGGACATGCTTTACTACATGCTGGACGTGTTCGTTCGCAAGTTCAAAGTGGTCGCCCTGCGCCATCTGCCGGCCGTCATGGAGAGAGTGGCGACGCCTCCGCTGCCGCTGCCCCACGCCTACCAACAGGCGAAGACGAGCGTCGTATCGAAGACGGCGGCGCCCCATGGTCGTCGCCACTCTGAGTCCGACCCTCTTTCCAGGTACCCAGCTGTCTTTCTGATATACTTGCTGGAGCGTTGACCCCTAATTCTCGCTGTCGTTTCAGGGAGGGTTCCAAAGAACGCAAGAAGTCCTCGGCCGACGACGACAACAACAAGATGGAGACGTCGTCATCGTCGTCCACGGCGGCCGACAGCAGCAGCCAAGACGAAGAGGACGACTCTCAGGCGCAGCAGCAGGACGCCAAAGACGCCAACAGGGCGCCCCCTTCCACTGTGGAAGGCAAACGGGTTGGTAATGTTTTACGATGAGCTGCGCTGTGTTGTTGATTGAATTACGGGCGAGCCATATTCAGTCTGCCAGCCAGATCACGCAGAGCTACTGGAGCGGCGGCGCCCACCACCACCATCAGCAGCAGCAGTCTTCTGGTGCTCAGTCGATGTCGGTGTCGGACGTGCGGAGTCTGGTCAAGGTGTTGGTGTGCGGCGTCAAGTCCATGTTTTGGGGATTGGCCAGCTGCCGCGCCGGCCCCGCCGTCAACTCGCCCGCCCACCTGCGCCTCGTGGTGCGCCTGCTGCGCCACGGACTGCGCTGCCTCGACGTCTACATGATTCAGCAGAACGGACCCGCCTACGTCCGATCCGTCGCGTGAGAGCTCCTTCCATGATTCGGTGGCGCTTTCTTCAATAAGTGATATCCGTGCGACTGTTGCAGCACGACGTCGTTCCGTTCCAAGGAAGAGAAGGAATCCCTAGATCACTTTGCCAGCGTGGTAAGAGATTTTAGTGATTTGGAGAGACACTACAATGGAGGCAGTATCTACGGACGCCTTTTCAGTTCGCGATGCTGAGCCCACAGAACTTCAAGGCCGTTTTCTCGGCTCACATCGAGGTGCGCCGCCGTTCGAGTTGGTTTGAATCACGCGATTTTCTACGCGCTGTGGCTTTCAGTTCGTCGTGGAGCGCATCCAAGGCAACTATGCTCTGCAAATGGTCTGCAATGCGTTCCTGGTCAGCGCCGCCACTTCCTGCGCCTTCGGAAGCATACTGATCAGTCATCTGGTGGAGAAGCTGCCCGAGATGGGAAGTGGGTCGATTTTTCACAACTGTTTCCTTGCGCTCTAGAGGCACACCTCTACGTGTTTCCTCCTCTCTAGCGAACTCGGACGTGGCCACGCTCTACCTGAAGCTGTTCAAGTTGGTCTTCTCCTCTGTCCAGTGTTCCTATCAGCTCGGCCTGACGGCTGACAACGAGCAAATGCTCAAGGTAGCTGCGTGTGTCTTGGCGCTTTGGAAGCCCGTCTAGTGGGCCATTCATTGGCGACGATTCAGCCGCACCTCCACCGCATGGTGCTGGACTCGATGGAGCTGGCGCTGAAGGCCAAAGAGCCCCTCAACTACTTCCTTCTGTTGCGCGCCCTCTTTCGCAGCATCGGAGGCGGCTCACACGACGCCCTCTACCAGCAGTTCCTACCCTTGCTGCCGGCCTTGCTCCAGAGTGCGCCGTCTTTGTTTCATTTGTGTCCCTGACTAAGGAGCTGAAATCGATAGTTACACAGGGCGGTTTAGTCTAAAGGTCGGCCCTGTTCAGAGTTGAACCGTCTGCAGAGCGGCGCGGGCGCCAGCGCCCAGCAGCAGCAGATGGGCGAGCTTCTGGTGGAGCTCTGTCTGACGGTGCCTGTGCGCCTCTCGTCTCTTCTGCCCTATCTGCCCCTGCTGATGGACCCTCTGGTGTGCGCGCTGAACGGCAGCGCCACCCTGGTCCAGCAGGGGCTGCGCACCCTGGAGCTGTGCGTCGACAACCTCCAGCCCGACTACCTTTACGAGCACATGGCGCCCGTGCGCTCTGCGCTCATGCAGGGACTCTGGACCACCGTGGGCCGACACGACCTCTCGGCGCCCATCGCCTTCCGCATTCTGGCCAAGTTCGGCGGCTCCAACCGCAAGATGCTGGCCGACCCACAGAGACTGGACTGGAAGTGGGGCGACGGCTAGTTGTCCTTGACTAGAAGAACGCACAAACCGTTCGCTGTCGTTCAGAGAGGAAGCGGCCATCGGTGGCGCCAATAGACACTCGGCCCGGCTGTCGTATGGAAAGCCACTCACCGAAGTGGGCGTCGATCGCAAAGTCGGCGAGGTCCAGTGGGTGTCTGTGTCTCTCGTGGAGGTGGTGGCCGCCGCCAAGCGGTGCCTGCGCAGCACCACCTCTGGCGCCGGCTTGGAGCAGCGAAGGGAGTGCTGGCTGCTGATTCGCTCCCTGGTTCTGGCCATGCTTCGCGCCTCCTCCGTCCATCTCGCGACGACGGAAGCGCGCGACCAGTGGGCCGATCGAGTGGTCACTGGGCTGCGGCAAGTGTGAGGAAGGAATGACATTGGGTTTTCACAAAGCCTAAATGGATCGAAGGTTACCCTTTTCCCATTCATTGCAGGACCGCCTCGACTGCCAAGAAGGAGACGACGGGACCCATCAGTTCTCCCGCTGCGCGGCACTCTTTCGACCTTGAAATAATCACTGCCCTCTTCTGTGCGTTCGTCTCCACTTTGCGCTAGTTGAGAAGATGTATGAGCATGAGCGCTTTTCCTAGACGCCTTATCGTCCAAGGACTTGAGAAGCGAGGTTCTCGGCCTGTTCACGGCCGTCGTCAAGAATTTGACCCTGCAGGCGATCCTGGAAGAGCGACGTTTGGATGAGGGTAGACATTGCTGTTGCTCGCATTGATATTTCTCATTGGCAGCCGATTGGCCGACGTTCTGTGTCAACAGGTCGCTCGGTGGGTCCGTCGGCCACTGTGCTTGTGGGGGCGCTGGTGGAGTCATTGGCGGACGCGGACAAGAGCCACTGCCACTCGGCCATTCTCGCCGTCACCTGGATCAACGACACGGCAGCATTGCTCTTCGGTTCCGCACTCAAGGCGAGCGCATACTACGCGAAGCGCTACCGTAACCGAAATCGGGGCGCGACCCGTCTTGCTTCAGGCTTGTCAGCAGCTGACTCTCTTCGAGCACCTGGTGGAGTCGGTGTCTCGGCTCTGCTATCGGTCCGAGTGGTACGCTCGACTGGGCGGCTGCACTGGCCTCCAGTACCTCATAGAGCAGATGCCGCGTGACTGGGTCGTGGGACAGGCGACGCGCGTACTCACCGCCGTCGTCGAAGTGATCGCCGGACTGCAGGACGAGGTGAGGGCTACGACGTGGGGGGGGGGGGTGTGCAGAGAACCATCTTTTCGACCCCCTCCCCCACGCCCGCCACGTAATCGTCGTCATTGTGGGTTTGTTATAGTAAGCAAATTGAGCCTCTCGCTGCCGATATTTGACCCCTTTGACAGGGTAGAGCGCAAAATGAGTTGATCCAGACGCTCATCCTTCGAAGATGTGTGCGGCACGCCGCTCCTTCCTTCAGGTCTCATCTGGGGCGCTCGACATGGCATGGAAGACGGGCGAGGCATTGCTGGCAGTATGTCTCCAGAAGTCGACCTCGTCGAGCGCTGCGGAAACGACGAAGCGCCGTCAGATGACCGTCCTGCTGATTCGACAGTGCCTTCTGTCGCAGTTGACCTGCGGGGACGAGTTCCTTAGGAAGGAGGTCTGCCGACTGCCTACTGATTATCGCGTGTATGAAGTGCTTTGGCGAGATTGATAATTGATTGGAGCCACTGTCGATATGCGCGCAGCCTTTCTAGCTTTGATGGGGGCGACTGGCTTCAATGGCGTTGTTTTCTCTAACGTCGCGTTCCGTGGCCCTTTCAGTGCCTGAAGCTGGTGTCTCGCATGGCGGAGCTGCTGGAGATGGACCTTGTGGAACTGTACCGTCTGCTGTCCAACGACCTGAGCTCGCTGATCGATCAGAAGCGCGCCAACTTCGACTGCTTGTCTACCAGCGTCAAAGTCGCCTTCTTGGTCGGTTCCCGCTTCGATAATCTCTCTTCATCTACCTCATCTCCCCTGGCTGGATCAATTCAGGAATTCTTCGCTCTGCTGCACTCCCTGCCGTCGCTGCTGAAGCCGACGCAAACGGTCGACGGCCCGTTCCTCGACAAGCTGCTGGACTGCCTTCGTGAGGGCGAGAAGTCGGCGCCTCCTTCCTCCACGTCTGAGTGGGGCGCTGCGAAGCCGTCGTCGTCTTCCACTGCGGAGGATCTGCCTTTGGCTAGCTTGAGTGAGTCCTTGACTACTCGGCATACACTTTGCGTAACAACTATCAATACCGTATTCCAGAGGCGCTGACGTCCTGGTACTCTGTGGTGCGCAAGCAGCGCGCCGCCGACCTCGAAGCGAGTCGAGACGGCGTCTTCGAGGCTTGCCTTCGCTGCTCCATGGGAGAGAAGAAGGAACTGCGCAAGCTGGCCAACGAGTGCCTCTTTGACGTGGGTCTGGGATAGGGTGTAGGAAACGGTGCCAAATCATCTACAGCAGAGTAGTATTCGGTCGAAGTGACGGGCACTGTGTGCTATCACCGCGCGGCGTTGCAGTGCTCGGCCGACTTCGACGGCCGGGAGAAGGAGCGTCTCGCCGCGGTCATGAAGGAAGTGGCGGCCGAGTGGGGAGAAGGCGACGCCGACAACCACCGAGCCGTGACCGTCGCTCTCGCGACACGGCTGTCGCTGCTGTGCCGACTCTCGCCATCGCTCTTTGGCCAGACCTACAACGCGGAAGCACTGGTGCGACGGGAAGACAGTCGCTTGCGTCACACAGAGAAGTCATGAAACTCTGAACCAATGGTGGTTGCAGGTGGCGTCGATTACGCGGACGCTCGAGGAGCCCCTCGAGACGGTAGAGATACGCGACAGCGTCGCCCACCTGCTCTCCATCTTCGAGCTCTACCCATTCGAGAAGACGCCCTCCTCTCTCATCGACCAATTGATCACTCGCTTGGTCCCGGTGGAAGCTCAGTTCAACTTGGAGGTTTGTCGACGTTATAGAATGACAGGACTGGTGTTAGAAAGCTCCGCTGTCCTTTCGCAGTTGAGCGAGGCCTGGCGTGTCCCACTGCTGAAATTGATGGCGAGATTCCCGAAGGAGGCCATCGAGCGCCTGTTCTCCGACCAACAGGACGCCGACGAGTGCGCTCGGCATCTGATACTGGTACGACTGCTATAGTTAGGCTGGTGATATAGCCATAGCCTTGTTATGGAAGGCGACTGTAGTACAACCACTGGATATCTGCGTGGTCCTTCTCTCTGCAGTGGTGCGTCAAGCGGGAGGAAGGAGAGTCGCTGCGCGACACCCTCTGCACCAGCCCTTCGCTTCTCCTGAAGCTGTTGAAGAGACGGCCCGCCGGCGCCTCTGCCTCTTCTTCTCTGTCCCAGTCGTCTGAAGCTCCTTCCTCCTCCTCTCTGGCTTCCAACGAGTTGTTCGGCCTGGCGCTGACGGCGGCCTTGGCGAAACGCCGTCCCGACTGGCTGGCGTCTACAGTGTGCGGCCCCCTGGTCGACTACGTGCGCAGACTCTGGCGCCTGCACGTCAGCCAGGCGGCGGCCAATGGGCAGCAGCAGCAGAAGCAACAGGCCGACGGGACGGCGCTGCTGGTGGAGGCGCCCAAGTTCCTTCCGGCCAAGCTGCTGACGAAGATTCTCTTGGCCTACTTCAGGTCAGGTGGAGTACGGTAGTCGCGTCCGGGATTGGTTGCTGTTTCAGAGACGTGCGAGCGCTTCAGGTGCAACGTGGACGACATCGAGTTGTTCTTCGAGATCAGCCGCTGTTTCGCCGGCGGTTTGTCCACCGTCGACTACACCTTCCTTAAAGAGTACATCGAGAACGAAGTCGTCCAGGTGGGCGAGCGAGCGCTCGTGCTGTTGTATACTGTCGCCGTAGCCCCACTTCGTCCTGGTATGTATATTTTCTTCCCATTTGCAGAACTTCCCATTGGAGTGGAAGAATCGCGCCTTCAAGCTGTTCGTGAAGATCTTCAAGGCGGAGGAGCGAGAGGAGACGAGCAGACTGGCGCATCTGACCAAGGTTAAGGGTGGTTGTTGTTTTTGTTGTTGTTTGGTGGTGGTTGGCACAGATGGCGCATCATGCATCATTTTTGTTTGGCGTTCCTACAGGTTCTACAATACGTGCTGCTGCCGGCCTTCGCCTACTCCTTCGAGCGAGGCGACGTCAACGAGGTGTGTCGGAACGATTCCTTCGTGGCCAATCGCTGGACGCCTGAGTGATCATCCATGCTTGCGCACTGGTCCTACAGCTGATCGGGACGCCGGCGAACCCTGACGAGGAGAACCGGGACAATCTTGTCTCTCTGCTGGTGACGGATGTGATCAGCTCCGAGAGGGCGCAGCAGAGTCTGCCCGACGGCCTGCACATTATGCTCTACCAGCTGTGCTGCCTCTTCGTCGAGTTCGCCGCCGACCACATTCACGACAGCAGCAGCAAGTTGGTGGTTGCTAGACGCCGCCGTCACCCTTCCTTCCGCGTAGTACATACTTTGGCTCGCTCCCTCGGCAGGAAGCAGGGTGGTCGTCTGCGCAAGTTCATGCTGTTTGCCTGGCCCTGTCTGCAGCAGAGCTGCCAGCACGACCCCACCACCAAGTTCTACGGCCACCTGCTCATCGCCCACATCATCGACAAGTTCGCCATCAATCGCAAGATCGTCCTGCAGGTCTCTCTTTGTCTCTAACTTTCCCAGAAGATCCATTCAAATTTTCTCTGACTACCTACCACCTGATGCGTCTTCTGCAGGTGTTCCACAGTCTGCTCAAGTCCCACCAGCAGGAGCCGAAGGCGGTCATTCGACAAGCGCTTCTGATTCTGACGCCGGCGGTGCCCCAGCGCATGGACGACGGCCACCAACAACTGGTCTACTTCGCCAAGAAGATCATCTCGGAAGACAGCCACCAGACGGCCCAGATTGTCCACCTGCTGTGAGTTCGACGATAGTTGGAGCTATACACGGTGCCTAAAATTAGTCGTCCTTCCTACCAAGTGAAGATTGATGCCAGGGGCGTAGCCAGGATTGGCAACTGGGGGGGGGGGGCAAAAGAATTTTAGGGGGGGGGGCAAAAATTATTTTGCTGTTTTAGTACTAATTTCCGTATATTTAGCGCCGCAGGCGAAAATTTCGCTATTTTTGGTCTTGAAGCCAAAATTTTCAGTATTTACAGCGTTGCAGGCAAAAAATTTCACCTTTTATAGCGCCGCAAGCAAAATTTTTGCTATTTATAGCGCCGCAGACGAAAATTTGTGCTATTTATAGCGCGGCAAGCAATAATTTTTATGCTCCACAAAAAGTGTGGAGTATATAGCGATTGTGCGCGAAACGCAGAAACTTTGACTCAATGGCGTTCGCGCATGAAGCGGCCGATTTCCAAACGGTCTTTTGCGTTGGGTAGACCTAGTAAGTGGGCAGGGTGGACACCAAACGGGGTCACGCTGCGGGGACCCCGTTGGCGGGAAATTCAAAAATTAAAATTTTCAAAGTACTGAAAATTGGGTTGGGCAAGGTAGAACTTGAAAAAGTTGCATATAATGGTATATACTATCTTTTGATATGTTGTAGTACTCGATAGTGCCGAACACGGAAAAAAGAATTGGATCGCTGCGGGACCCATTTTGGCGCCAAATTTGAAAAATTCGCGAATTTTGGCCCCGGGTAGACTTTGACGGGCTGCGGTGCGAGCTAGGTAGGAGCTAGCTAGAGCGGCGAGACCGCTCTTGGTGCTCCTTCCCAGATGTCCTCTATCAAATGAGCCATGAACGGAGAAAATCGGGCGAAACACAAAAAACTTTCTGACACTGCGACTTTTTCGACTTCTGGGTCGAAAATTGCGATTTTCACATTTCGGCGTCTATAGCGCTCGAATGCGTTGCCGAATCGTTCCAAAAGTGGTTTCAAACGATTCTGCGCTAAAATCTGGCCCAGAAAAGTATTTTAAAAAAATTTGCAGAGCTACAGTATCCCTGCCGCGTCGGTTTGAATTTTGGGCGTCGGGTCGACTTTGCCATTATTATGCTCGATTTCGGGGTTTTCGGGGGCGCTGATTACGCATTTGGCATCCGTTCAGTGTATAGATGATGCTTGAACGTACCTAGAACGAATTTCTATGCTACCGTACCCCAAGTGCAGAATTTCAGTTCCCGAATTTCAGTTCCATAGGAAACTAGGGGTGTTGTATGTCGAATCTGTGGTATTTTGGGATGTAGATCACGAATTCAGCACTGCTTTTGCGATTGGGGGTGCCAAGAGGCCACAACAGCAGAGGAGTCACCGTGCGTAGGAGTCCAAATTTGTGGAGTATACTGCGTCCCCCGGACGACTTGCCTGGTTTCTACTGGCAGGCATCTGAGGGGGGCACGGCCGGCATCTGGGGGGGGGGGGACATTTGCCCCCCATGCCGCCCCCCCCCTGGCCACGCCACTGATTGATGCCCATCCGTCGCTACTAAATACCCTCAGTTAGTTAGTCTCACTTATCTGCCCCTCTCCCCACCACTGTACTTGGGAAATGTACAGGGTTTTTTTTAGATGACCACTTTTCGTTCGGCCAGATTTTGTGCAAAACTAAACCAATGTAAGTGAAACTTTAACACACGGTCAGAAAGGCTTTGCCATTTTGTATGTTAGATGCCCAGCTCAATTGGTCTTGCACTGCGGAAATTACAGGGTGTCAAAGTTCAGGCCGGAAATCTCACGATCGGCCGACTTTGAAGCACGGTAACTCGGTCGTTCCGCCGCTTTTTCGGACGCGGCAAATTGCGTCTGAAAGGTCTTTAAACAAGCTTTAATTTGCCACAAGAACGAACTTCCTACGTCGTCCAACGACCGAGTTACCGACCGTCGAATATTTTTGGAATTGGTCAAAGTCCCCCTTTCCCAGCGGATAGCGGTCCTCGACTCTCCAGAACGCGTTATCAGAAATTTTGACGGTCGGTAACTCGGTCGTTGGACGACGTAGGAAGTTCGTTCTTGTGGCAAATTAAAGCTTGTTTAAAGACCTTTCAGACGCAATTTGCCGCGTCCGAAAAAGCGGCGGAACGACCGAGTTACCGTGCTTCAAAGTCGGCCGATCGTGAGATTTCCGGCCTGAACTTTGACACCCTGTAATTTCCGCAGTGCAAGACCAATTGAGCTGGGCATCTAACATACAAAATGGCAAAGCCTTTCTGACCATGTGTTAAAGTTTCACTTACATTGGTTTAGTTTTGCACAAAATCTGGCCGAACGAAAAGTGGTCATCTAAAAAACAAGGGAAACGTGCAGGAGAGCCTGCGGTGAAGCACTCCGACCAGAACGGGAGAAAGCAGACTGCCACTCACTTGTCATGAGAAATAAGGCCGATTTCCGCCCAAAGATTCTCCACAAATTCCGCCGGCGCGCGAGTTTCAGAGTACGCATATTCCCTCCACCCACAAGGACCGGCGCGCAGCAGAACTCCACGGAAATCCTGTTGACCAGGCCGAATTGAGTCCAGAATGTGGCATTTCGCTTCGATTCAACCAGTTGCCGGCAGCTAAGATTCAGGGCTGCGCCAATCGCAGACCCGCCTTGCCATTTTGGACGGGAAGAATTGACAATTCATGCGCAAATGCTTACCTTACCACGCCGTCTTTCCGCACTGCATTTCCTTCAATTCAGAAGTTTGAATGCGCGCGCAAATTTGAGTTACAACATAGTTTGAGGAGAGTACGGTAAAAGTTGCATTCAAATTTGAATTTCGGCATTAGGAAAGTGGCTGTTTTGAAGGCAAAATCGACACCGAATGGAGAAACCAATAGCGAATTCGCGTTCCTCGCCGCAAAATACCCTGGAATCGACACTTCAACCGTACAATTACCACACTTTCAGTTTCGTCAACGTAGGGCTACGGTAGGTCGATTTTCGTCCAAAAACTCGCGATTCTTGATCCGAAACGCCAAAATAACGCCAGATTCGGCATCAGCGACCTCGAAAGCGCCGGGATCGACTCCAACATTGATTTTGACCGCCCGGGTGGAAATTCGAATTTTGGACGCGGCCAGGGTACGGTAGCCGAAAAAATATTTTTTATAATTGATCCTGGAACAGTTTTCAACGAGCAATCGCGTGATGCAGTCCATTTGGCCACAAATCATTGCAATCGAGCACTAAAGCGGCCGAAAATAAAAAATCGGCATTTTCGACCCCCGACAGAGACCCGTTGTGACAGCAGAACTCAAGATTTCCTCGGCGGATTTCGGCGATTTTGGTCTTAAACGAAATAGAACATGATAATCTTGCCGATTTGAGATACCTGACCCGATCCAACAACTCCCTGATTTACTAGGATTTTTGAAAGACAACTTTTTGTCAAAAAACCACTTTCGGCTACCGTAACCCGAGAACGCGTCGACCTAGAGGGTCGGGATTTTTTGTCCCCTCTTCGTCTCGTCGAGGACTACAACATATGCAAAGGGCATCAAAATCGACCCATTATTCCAGAAAGTAGCAGCTGCTGAACACCCTCCCAGTAAGTAAAAATTCAAATTTTTGAATTTTTCTCAAAATTTTTCCACCACGCGAAAAAAACGAAGGCCCGAGCGCCCCTACTATCCCTCGAGAGCTATCGATTAAAAAAAACCCCGTCCAAATCGGATGAGAAATGAGGCACGAAAGTGAGTGGCGAAAGTTTTGATCGGTGTCAGCTTCACTATAGCACTCCGCCCCTTTTGGGGTCGGAGTGCTAAAAACCCTGTACTTGTGATCTTCCATACAATTGCGGGAGGTTGCCGATTCATTCAGGCAGACTATCGTTCGTCACTACAAGGTCTACTTCCCCGTCAGGCACCAGCTTGTGGGCACACTGCTGGGCGGCAGCCAGAAGATGATGGCACTACATGTGAGCGCGTGGCGAGAGTGTGGCGCGAGAGGCATGCGAGAGTGTGGCGCGCATTTTTTTCTACGACGCGACCAGCTGGTTCGCTTTCAGCAGACGGCGGACAATCGGCGACTGGCCGTCGACGTCTGCGAAATGGTCATCAAGTGGGAGCTGCTTCGGCTCAAGGAGAGCCACAGCCAAGAGGTTTCCTTGCGTCGACTGCTGGCTGTAGACGACGAAGCAAGCAGCGCGTACCACTCCTTCACTCCAGGGCGTGGGAGATCCCGAGATCCAAGCGCTGCTGCAGTCGCCCCAAACGACCGTCGCCGACCCACGCGGCACTGCTACGGGCGGCAGCGGCACCTCGACGCCTTCCCAAGCGACGGCGGCGTCCACGACTGCCTTGGACACGTCCACCCCCATAGACAAGCAGCACGTGGACTCAATCGTCAACACGCTCATTCGCATTGCTGCCCAGGTTGTTTACCATACCGTATGACTAAACTATCCTCGTGCAAGCTGGGCGTCTTCAGGTGCCTGAGCAGCAGTCGGCCTCGGCAGAGGGTCTGAACAAGCGCTGTCTGCAGCTTCTCAAAGTGGCCCTCAAGACGGACATTTGGGGAAATCGGGCCACGGTCAAACTTCAGTGGATGGACAAGATACTGCAGACTGCGGTGAGCAGGGTTTGGCGACCGGAATCTTCCGTTTTCCTTCCTGCTTGCGCGCACCCTCAGTCGATCACCGAGAACCGATAGTTCGGTTTCGTCACGGCCGGGTGATCGCTAGGTATCACAGCTGCTCTTCAACTACGCTACACGGGTCTTTCTTCCAGTGAAGCGTTGGTATCATGTATGTGTCTTCTCAGGAGCAGCAGCAGTTCCGCGAGTCGAGTCAGGCCCAGGGTCACTTCATGCAGATCCACCTTTGCCTCGAGGTCATGGCCTTCCTCGTCAGCACTTGCCTGGTGCGCCCTTACTCTCACTACTGTTGTGATGGAGAAACGCGCATTGGGTAAGAAAGAGCCTAGCCGCTGTGTGTTGCTATTGCAGCCGCAGAGTCAGGTGGTGCCCGCCATGCACTGGTGTCAGTCGGGACTGACCGCCTGCCTGTCCTGCTCCAACAGTCTGGTGGTGCGCAGTCTCTACAGTCTGCTGGGAAGGTTCTTCGCCGTGGTCCCTGCCACTGCGCAGGGCATCGACCAGCTGCCACACCTGTCCAGGTCCAGCGTCGCCTACGTCTCTGACACGCTGGCCAACTATGAGAGGTGGGGGGTTTGGGATAGGAGTGATCAGATGCATGTACCTCCTCCTTCCTTCCTTCCGCAGGTCCACCGTCTCCTCTGTGACCAGTCTCTATGGGGCGCTGACGCTGCTCAAGGCAGTGTGCAACTCCCACCCTCCCTTCGTGGAGAAGGTCCTTCCCAACTTCGTCAAGGCCCTGCAGCGACTCACCAAGGAGCACTGCCTGCCTTCCCCGCCCATGGCGCCGCCCACTCCCGGCACGCCGGCCGTCGACCACGGCGCCCAGAAGCGTACGTCTTTCGTGCGTGGACTGCGCACTTCCGGAACCCTGTGTAACGCGCACCAGTGTTATGATGGAGGCACATAGACAGATATTGGGCGTTCAGCGGCCGCCGACATCTTGGGACTCTGCCTGGACCTTCTGAAGCCGAGAATAGCCCACTTGCCTCTCGACGTCGTTCGTCAGGTGGACGTCGGATAGCGATATAATCGCCAGCTTGCTCCTAACATTGCGACAATTTCCTGCTTCAGATTCAACAGTCGGTGGTCTATCCGCTGGCCGACAAGACCGGCAGCCATCGTGTGATGACGGCGCTGCTGCGGCTGGCCGACGAGTGGATCCGCTCCCCGCCAGAGCAGCAGCCCCATCAGATCGTTTGTGCCTCCTCCTAATTTTGCTATTGCTCCGATTGTCGAGTTATTCCTCTTCTACGGCTGCCAGGTGGACGGCAGCGTGCGCGACAAGCACGGCTTGCTGCTGAAGCTGGCCTCGAACTTGGAGCAGCGCTTCTCGCGCCATCTCCTCTCCACGGAGGATGGTGGAAGCGTCTCCAGCCAAACGGCGGCCGATGAAGGGGCGAAGGCGGAGGTGGAGCTGCACAAGCAGTTTCTGTCCACCGTGCTGTTCGTCCTCGAGTCGCCGTCGGCGGCGCCCATTCGCAGCGCCGAGGTGGTGCAGAAACTGGAGGGCTTCTTCCACATGGGCCTCTGGCACGACGACCCCGCAGTGCGCCGAAGCTTCGAGGCCCTACTGCACGCCTCCCTTCCCGCAGACCTATACGATAGACTGCACCACCTGCTGTGTCGGCAGAACTGGAAGCACATGCGCAGAAGATACTGGATCAAGCAGCTGGTCGCGGTCGGTGGCAGTCGCGCCGGCTCCTCGACGTCGTCTCGTGATGTTTCATTTGTCTTGGTGTATTTATCCCCGTTTTTCTTTAGATGTTGCTGAGCTGCTCCAATGGCGAAGACTGGCTGGAGTTGGATATGGTTGTCGGAGAGAATGACAGGTCGCTGTTCTCTTCGCTGCCTCAGATGGCGCATGAGGCGACGGTGAAGGAGGAAGAGCCGATGGAGACGGACGGCGACGAGCAGTTGGCGCCGCAGCTGCGCAGCTTGATCGACAAGCAGAAGAGCCTTCTGGAAGAAGCCTTGGATGTGAAGGTAGTTATGTCGTTGAGTTATGCCAAGCTGAACGATAACATTCGGTTAGAGCTATGTACATAGAAAAACTCGACTTCCACAGGCTTCGTCGTTCACAAAGTCGCTCGGCTCGCTCTGTTTCCTGGACGAAGGCCTGTGCCGCTGCGTCGCCGTCGCTCTCATACCTGCCGTCTGGCGCTCGTTCGGGGAAAAGCAAAGAGAGGTCCGATCGTTATTTCGTTCTTTGTTTCAGTGGGACCGTGCTAGCACCCTTTGCTGCAGGGCATCGCCACAGAGATCGTGCCCTTCTTATCTTCCGCCGACCACGAACTCCAGAAGGACGTGCTACACGGCAGCTGCTTGGAAACTTTCGTGGAGGCTTTCTCTCGCTGCGACCCTCCCATCAATATCCAGCCGTCGCTGCTGAAGGTTCGAAGAGTGGCTAGGCTTTCAGAACTCTCTCGGTCGACTCGTGCTAGCAGCGTGAGCGCCCTTCAGTACCTGGGCACCAGTCACCGCCTGTGGCACCGGGCGGCCATTCAGCTGGAGTCGCAGCTGCCCTTGGGTGCCGTCAACCAGTTCCAAAGCTGGCTTCAGCAGGCGCCGTCCCAACCGGCGGCCTCTGAGACGGCTGCTTCCGCCCTGCTCGCTCCCAATCTGAAGTCGTCGTCGTCGCCGGAGGAGAAGGCGGCCAAGGGGACGGAAGAAACGCTGGAGGCAATGGGCGCCCTCTACCTGCAACTGAACGAGCGCGACCAGTGGCTGGCCGTCTGGCTACGACGCGCCAGGAATCCACACACCCGTCCAGCCCTCCTGCACGGCCAGCACGGCCGGTACGCCGAGGCGCAGCAGACGCTGGAGAGGGCGATGCTCGCCCTCTCGCCCACTCCACACGCGCCTATAACGGCCGAGTCGCTTCCCGAGATGCGCCTCTGGGAACGCGAGTGGATCGAGTGGGTTTCTTTCCTTCTTTGTCTCTGCTTGCTTCTGGCGCCACCGTCAAGACGCGCTACTCTCACTCAGGTGCACGCGCCAACTGAACCAGTGGGACGCCCTGAAGGACTTCGCCAACAACTCCGCCGTCCAAGATCCCTTACTGTTGACCGACTGCGCATGGCGCGTTCCCGATTGGCCGCTCATGAAGGAGGCACTCTCGCAGGTATCCATACGTACCCGTAAATACCCTAATAAGCCCTCGGGGTGCTTATTTCTTCAGCCTCCCTATAGGAGGTTGGGGGCTTATTAGAGTAGTTACACATACACTGTCTTCGCGTTGTTGTTTACCACTTCGCGATGGGGTCTTCCAGCTGGAGGCGTGCTGCGACCCCGAGCACTACTGGCGCACCCACCTCTACCGTGGCTACGTGGCGGCGGCCGTGGGCGACGAGGACCAGCAGATCTGCGACGCCACCGACCCTGCGGATCAGCAGAAGCAGCTGGCCGCCTTCATCCAGGGCTGCGCCGGCCGAGCCAACGACTGTCTTATGGCCAAATGGCGCCGACTGCCCCGCGTCGTCTCTCACGCCCACCTGCCCATCCTGCAGGTTCGGTCGATGAATAGGGAACAACATAAGAATATGTGTACATCAGTGTGAACTTCAGGCGGCGCAGACGGTCCAAGAGCTGAGCGAGGCGGCCAACGTGAGCGCCGCGCTTCACCTGCCTTCGGGAAGCGCTCAGCAGCACCAGCTGGCCGCCGACATCAAGTCCATAGTCAAGACGTGGAGGTTGTGATGCGTTCTGTGCGCTCCTTTGTTCCTGATAGGGGATCCATTATGCGTCCATTGTCCCTTCGCAGGAATCGAGCGCCGACACGTTCGGACCCTCTGGTCTACTGGTACGACGTGTTCGACTGGCGCCTCCACCACTACCTGAACATGCTCACCTCGCTCGAGAGAAGCGCCGCCGCCGCCGCCGAGCAGCAGGCGCAGGCGCAGCAGCAGATGATCGTGCTGCCCATCCACTCGTGCGCCCAGTGCATCGTCCAACTGGCCAAAGTCGGCCGCCAGCAGGGACAGGTCGAGGTCGCCCTGGAACTCCTCAACAAGTACATACATACTGTTTGGAATTGTTTTCCCGCTCTCGATGCGACGTAAGCCTTCTTGTCCCGTCAGGCTGCACACAATCCCCAATCTGCCGGCGATGGACGGCTTCGCCAAGCTCTACCAGCAGATCAAGTGCTTCCTCCACGTGGCCCACACCAACCAGAAGCAGACGGAGAGAATGGACGCGCTGACCGAGGTGATGTGCGCTTGTCTCAATCGGTTGATTATCACTCGCAAATTTGAGGCGCAGCCATCCTTCCCCTGTATAGAGCCTTGATGTAATCGATTCGACCAACATCGGCTATCTGGGCAAGGAGCAGAACGCCAAGCTGCACGCTCTGAAGGGTCACATCTTCTCACAGCTGGACAGGTTCTTGTCTAAGTTGTCTTCATCGACTAAGACATAAACACGCGACATAAGTAACTTGGCTTCTGCAGGGAGGACGGAGCGGACAAGGCCTTCTCAGTGGCAGTGCAGCTGTGCGACACGTCCACCAAAGCGTGGGGCCTGTGGGGAGAGCATCTCGAGAGGCAGTTCTTCTCCAAGAAGACGCCGTCAGTGCCTACCAATAACAATTGCGATGTATAATCCTACGATAAGATTGCGATTTTTCTAATATAAGAATGTGCCCCACTGGCTGTTGTCGCAGCCGTTCTCTCTGCAGGTCGACGCGTAGCGCCACTGCCGGAGGCGGCCCCAAACCGTCCATAAATCTGGCCGTCCAGGGCGCCGTCTGCTTCTTGCAGGCGGCCAGGGTGGACCACAGTCAGGCCAAAGCGTCGAGGCATCTTGCCAAGCTGCTCTGGCTTGTCGACTGCGCCAGAGACGGCGTCGCCTCCTCCTCTTCCTCGGGCACATCGGCCGCCACGCGCTCCTCCCGGGTAGCTTCCTCGAGCGCGGCGGCCGTCAGCTCTAGCGCCGCGACTGACGAACTGGACGACGTCTTGCTCAAATACGGACTGCTCGTGCAGCCCTTCAATTGGCTACCTTGGTGGGTCAGCGCTCGTTCTCTGACTTGGTTTGACAGTGTGCTGTACTGCCTATGTACCTTGCAGGGTGCCCCAGCTGTTGAACAAGGTCCGGAGTTCCAACAGTGCGGTCTTTGCCACACTGGTCTACCACGTGGCACAGGCGTACCCTCAGGCGGTCTACCCCTTCCTGTACAAGTTACTGCTTCCCGATCTGCCCTCGCCCCAAGCCTCTAGCGCAGAAAACGGCAACGATGGAGAGGAGAGGGAGACGCTGAATATGACTGGAGGCAGCAGTAGCGGCGGCCTTCTGATGTTCGGCGGCCACTCGGGCTGGCAGGAGACGCTGACGGCGCTGCTCGGCCGTCTGCACGCCTCAAACGGGCCCAGTCTGGCCGCCCTCCACAACATTCTCTCCGAGCTGTCGGCAGGCCTCAACCAGCACTGGGCCGAGCGAGCGCATCGCCTGCTGGCCGACGCCGTCTCCCTCTGCTTCGAGCGCCTCTTTGCCCAGCTGGAGAAGCAGCAGCCCGTGGGCCAGGCAAGAGTGGGCGAGCAGCTGCGCAGAAGGCTCGAGGCGGCCGCCGACGCAGTGGCGGGCGCCGGAGGCGTCACCGACGCCGACAGAAGGCTGCGCGTCGAGCTCACCTCGGAGATACGCAAGTCGATCTCGGGGCTAGCAGAGAAGCCGCTCGTTCCCCTGCTGAAGCAGCTGATCGAGTGGCAGGCCTCCGTCTCGCGCAGGGCTGACATGCTGCCGAGGTGGAAATGTGCCACTATGGCATAAACGGTATCTTGCGCGATGCATGCTGAACAGTGATACTTTAGAGCGCAATACCTGGCCGAGGGCAGTGAGTATCTGGCGGCGTTCTCGAGTCGCGTCGCTTCTGTCGACGTCTTCGGCGAGTTCGAGGAGCAGAAATCGAGGCAGTACTCGACGAAGATCGCCCGCTTCTTACCCGGCGTCGAGGTGCTGCCGAACGGCGCCAGACGCATCGCCATACGCGGTCACAACGGAAAGGTGAGAAGAAGCGATTGGAAAACTACGAGCTTCTGAAGACTGAACCATCGTTTGTTGCAGAAGTGCTGGTTTGTGCTGGAAAAGCGAGAGGAGGCCGGTCGCTCCAAGCAAGAGGACGAGCAGTTGCGCCTGCTCCAGCTCTTCCGCATGCTCAACCAGCTGCTTCTCAAGGACAGAGTGAGGAAGGAAGGAGCTGGTATCTTTAGTCGAGCCGTAAGCGCTTGTGTGTTTTGCAGGAGACGAGTCGACGCCTACTGCTGCTTCGCTGTCCCAAGGTGGTGCCTCTGGACGGCTACCACCGACTGGTCGAGAGCGACCACAGCGCCATCACCCTCTTCGACGTCTTGAAGAGAGTGGGAAGACTTCTGCCTTCTGCTTTGAGCCGGCTTCCTATCTGCTGTACCAATGTTCCTTCAGTCGTGCGGCGATCCCGCCCAAGTGGTTCTGAAGTTCTACAGTCGGCTGTCGTCGCTGTCCGACAAGCCGTCCCAGTCCCAGCTGAGGAACCTCTGTCGAGAGATAGGCGCCGACATGGTGCCGCCCAGCTTCCTGAAGGCCTACCTTCAGCGCTGCCTGCCCGACCCCTGCCACTACTACTTCTTCCGCAAGAGAGTGAGTGGGGTAGAATTGTATGGAGGGCACCGAGAGAGCGTTATCGAGATCTGGAATGGCCAAATGGAGCGGCAATGTGTCTTTCCTCCTACCGTAGCCGTGGTCGCTTGCAGACGACGCTGCAGTTGGCGCTGCTGGGTCTGTTCGAGTGGCTGCTGCACCTGACGCGCCTCGACCCCGCCGACTACTGCTTCCGCCTCTCGACCGGCTGCTCCTACTCGGCCAACTTCCGCTTCGACCTCGACACTTCCAATGGTCCTCTTTGCTGCTGTGTTGAATACGTGCGACAACGTACATAGTGGTAACTCTCCACCGTTTCCAGAGGAGCTTCTGGCGAGCAGCGGTCGGCCGGTGCCCTTCCGTCTGACGGCCGCTCTGTCGGAGTTGTTGGGCAACTGGGCGGTGGAGGGAGACTTCAGCGCCGCCATGGTGGCCGCCGTCGGCTGCTTGCACTTCCGCAGACAGGAGCTGGCTTCCCTGCTGCGCCCGCTGCTGGCCGACTCCCTGCCCGACGGCCTGCCCGTTGGCCGGACGCAGACGGCCGTCCACGCCATTTCCACCAGGCTACAGGGTGAGCTGGCTTCCCCTTAGCAGGTAGCTGGCGACTCTGACGCATTTCGCTTTCGTCAGACGTTTTGCGCTTCGTCAGGGTTTGCGTGGTGACAACCCTTTCGCTCTTAGAGCGTAAGGAGCCGGCTCTGTCGATTGTTTCGGTGTGCCATATGTACGCAACGTCCATTTGCAGAAGCCAACCAGTCGAATCTCGAAGTCGCCAGCGGCGGGGTAGAGAAGCTGATTGCAGCGGCGCAGCATTGGGACAATCTCTGTCGAACCGACCCGGCTTGGCACCCCTGGTGCTGAGACAGTCCCTCCATTCGTTATTTTGCTTTGTACCTTGCATCCGAATAGCTTTCGCTTGCCGATATCTTGGTCTGTCACGCTGTTTACTCTGTCGTCGTCATTGCTTTGTCCTGTGTACTGTGTCGGCTTGTCCAGGAAACTTCAATATATAATATGTGCAGGTGTGTAGTTGTTAGTAATGTATGTATGCACTTTCAGGTACGGTATGTGTGGACGGCTGTTACGATCTTATTGGCGTTGTGCACGTGCTCGGGAATGCTCTGTCTCCTGTCGATTGACTATGAAAGTGTTCCCTGACCGTACTGGTTGGCTGGCAACAACGCAACATTTCAGTGTCAACTTGCGAGCAATGGAAGTAACGAAAACAGGCGTCTAGATCTGTTGATTACTGTTGTCTTCGTAGGCGGTGTGGTAGGCGTCGAGTGTGGTCCCGTAGCTGGTCAGCAGGGTGGAGAGTCGCTTGTCCGTGCACACAGTCTCGGGAGCCGCCTTCGCGAAGGCGACGGCGCCCTCGACCTCCGCAACGGTGGCAGCGTCGTCCGCCGACTGGCGCTCGGCCGCCGACAGAAGGCCCACCGCCGTCAGGCTGCGCACCACTTGCTTCATCTGAAGTTTCGGTGGAATAGGAACTTGGTTAGGACCAGCGCTGGTGTTTACGAGTTGCCCCAACCATGCCAATGAAGTCTCTGTCGAATTCTGAGGTCATTTCCTTGGCGATCTGGTACA
>JASAMZ010005583.1:0-28649 GCA_030248115.1 Linhomoeus sp. GSCO2_2 | reverse complement strand
GATTTGGTATTCTGGTTTTGTCAACCGTTTGGCTTCCACGAAGTCTTCTTCATCAAATAGTTGGCCATCTCCTGAATCTCTCGTGCCACCAGCAGTCCTGTCTAGTGTCTACTGGGAGCAGGAATTATAATTGATCTGTTATTGGCGCATTTGGGCTGATTTGGTATTCTGGTTTTGTCAACTGTTTGGCTTCCACGAAGTCAACTTCATCGAATAGTAGGGCATTTCCTGAATCTCTGGTGGCACCAGCAGTGCTGTCTAGTGTCTACTGGAGGCAGGAAGCCATAATTGGTCTGCTATTGGAGCGCTAGGGCTGATTTTTGTTATTCTGGTTTTGTCAACCATTTGGCTTCCACGAAGTCTACTTCATCAAATAGTTGGGCATTTCCTGAATCTCTGGTGGCACTAGCAGTCCTGTTTAGTGTCTACTGGAGGCAGCAAGCCATAATTGGTCTGTTATTGGAGCGTTTGGGCTGATTTGGTATTCTGGTTTTGTCAACCATTTGGTTTCCAGGAAGTCTACTTCATCAAATAGTAGGGCATTTCCTGAATCTCTGGTTGCACCAGCAGTCCTGTCTAGTGTCTACTGGAGGCAGGAAGCATTAATTGGTCTGCTATTGGAGCGCTAGGGCTGATTTTTGTTATTCTGGTTTTGTCAACCATTTGGCTTCCACGCAGTCTACTTCATCAAATAGTTGGGCATTTCCTGAATCTCTGGTGGCACTAGCAGTCCTGTTTAGTGTCTACTGGAGGCAGCAAGCCATAATTGGTCTGTTATTGGAGCGTTTGGGCTGATTTGGTATTCTGGTTTTGTCAACCATTTGGTTTCCAGGAAGTCTACTTCATCAAATAGCTGGGAATTTCCTGAATCTCTGGTGGCACCAGCAGTCCTGTCTAGTGTCTACTAGAGGCAGGAAGCCATAATTGGTCTGTCGCTGAACACGAATCCGGTGTTTGTTTTGCGATTTTGGACGCCTTTACCCTGCTTTCGGCACCCGGCCGGCCAAAAATTAGGTCCGGGGTCGAATTTTCAAAATTGCGTTAACAGTTATGTGTGGGCTTTCTGACGCCGCAGAACGCGAATCCGTCGTTTGTTTGGCGATTTGCGGTGCATTTAAGCTGATTTTGGTCGAATACTCACGCTCTGTAAAATTTCGCGAAATTCCGAAAATACCGTCCGCCATTGATTTTACTGCGCCTACAGTACGCCGTCCATATAAGACGCGCTGAGAAAGGCGTCTACGCACGCGCAATCGAACCGAGTTATAGGAGCGTCGTACTGTAAATGTAGCACTAGTGCCACCGACGCCGTCCACCCCAGCGGGGGATCCCCCGCTGTGTAGCGTAGATAAGGCACGCCTGTACAATTGGGGCGCCGCTGGCATTCTACATTGTGAGTGGCTATAGACAGTCAGCGGTCAGTACAGCCTGCTCCAACGCGTCACTTGCGCCACATCGGCACTTGCTGGAGTTTCTGTGCCCCCGTCTGCTAAAACAAGCTTTGTGTAAAAACTCTGGCACCACGTTGGCATCAGTGTAAACTTGAGAGCGTGTGCGCGATAATGTGCACTGGATAGTGAAGTGCCGCTAGACATTTAGTCGACAATCTGATGGGGTATCGCCGCAATTGGTCTTGGATTTGTTCGTGGTACCTGATCCACATATGGATCAGAAGATTCGCCGCAGGCACACTTTGCGCTTATAATTGTGGTGACTGATCCATAAATGGATCAGAGAAATTCGCCGCAGGCACACAGTGCAATAAAAGCGTCTAAATGAGACGACGCCCTATTGAAGAGGGGAAAATTGGGCCGACGCCCTATTGAAAAGGGTATAAATGGGGCGACGCCCTATTGTAAAGGGCATAAATGGGACGACGCCCTATTCTTTTGGGCTTAGGGCCTGAAATTGTCGAAATTTGGGAATTTTAACAATACTCTTGAAAATATACCTAACTTCGTTAATTATAAAATTTGAAACTATTTGCTAACTACTTGGCAGACTATGCTCGATACATTCGTGCAAAGAAGTTTTGAAATTTAAGCTGTTTGAAATTGTCGAAATTTGGGAATTTTAACAATACTCTTGAAAATATCCCTAACTTCGTTAATTATAAAATTTGAAACTATTTGCTAACTACTTGGCAGACTATGCTCGATACATCCGTGCAAAGAAGTTTTGAAATTTAAGCTGTTTGAAATTGTCGAAATTTGGGGATTTTAACAAAACCATTGAAAAAATCCCAAATTTTGTTAATTATAAAATCAGAAACTATTTGCTAAATATTTGGCAGACTATGCTCGATACATCCGTGCAAAGAAGTTTTGAAATTTAAGCTGTTTGAATTTGTCAAAATTTGGGAATTTTGAAAATAGGTACCCTTGAAAATATCCCTAATTTCGTTAATTATAAAATCTGAAACTGTTTGTTAAATGCTTGACAGAATATGCTCCATGCATTCGCGCAAAAAAATTACGAAGTTTAAGCTTCTTGAAATTGTTGAAATTTGGGAATTTTGACAATACCCTTGAAAATATCCCTAATTTCGTTAATTATTAAATCTGAAACTATTTGATAAATACTTGGCAGACTATGCTCGACACATCCGTGAAAAGAAATTTTGAAATTTAAGCTGCTTGAAATTGTCGAAATTTGGAGATTTTAACAAAATCCATAAAAATATCCTAAATTTCGTTAATTATATTCGCTGAAACTATTTGCTAAATACTTGGCAGACTATGCTCGATACATCGGTGCAAAGAAGTTTTGAAATTTAAGCTGTTTGAATTTGTCGAAATTTGGGAATATTGATAAAAACCTTGAAAACATCCCTAATTTCGCGAATTCTAAAATCCGAAACTATGTCACAAATTCATCGCGTCTTATGCCCTTTCCATTTCAGCAAAAACTTTGCCGATACGACTTGTAAATAAAAGTGTCATTTTTGACATTTTCATATTTTAATTGTAAATATCTCGAAATAGCGAAATTAGCAACAGAAACGGACAACGGCACGTTACTCAGCGCATTCGACTCCATCGGGTGGGACTAACCGTAATGTTTAGTTGTTTGACACAGACAGACAGACAGACAGACAGACACACACACACACGAACAGACATTAGCGTCCGTATATATGTCGCATCCGGACGGCGCAATCCTCCAGAATGTGCAATATTGCACGATTTGGAGGGGCGCCCCTCCAAACTGCGCAATATGGCGCGTTCTGGAGGGCAGCCCCTCCAGAACGTGCAATCAGCTGCCAGAACGTTAAATTCTTTAACTTTTTCGTTTAATTCTTTTACCAGGAAGTTGTTTCCTTTCATATCAGGCTATGCTTAGGCTCGCCCTGCGCCCAGAGACGGATCACAAGAGTCTAGTCGGCGTCGCAGTCTGGCGGGTCGAAGCTTAGGCTTAACGCGACCGGTGACCACTTCAGGGCGCGCGGAGCGCGCCCTGAAGTTGGGGCCGCTAGCCCATCCACCCAGCGCGACGCGACAGTTAAGTGCAAACGTAAGTGGGAGAACTCCTCCTTCAAATTCACCTCCTGCTCAGGCCCTGCGCCCCACACGAACAGACATTAGCGTCGGTTGGAGGGGCGCCCCGCGGGCCATATGCGTAGTTGAGGGGAACCTCCACGAGGGAATCTGGCTGGATTGCGGAAAGTGGGCGCAACATATATACTCGCCGCCCTGGGGGGCGGCGAAACAATCACGCGGAGTGCCTATCTGACACTCGAGGAGTGTCACGTATCATTTGTGAATCTATGTAATATTCCCGTAAATACTCTAACAAGTCCCCATTCAACCTCCATCTTGGTTGGAGTGGGGGTGTGGTACTATTGGAGGCGCGCTTGTTCAAGATGGGCTTATTTGAGTAAGTACGACAATTCTCAAGGCGGGAAGTGGCGCAACAGCCTCAACAGCCGAGGCTGAGTCAGCTCTGGGAGCTGAGCACGCCGTTCAACTGGAGTCTGGGCGCCAGTCTGCTGGTGGCCTGGCTCTTCACCTTCGTCGTCATCGGCAGCGGTCTCAAGTGGACGGGCAGAGTGGTTCTCATCTCTGGAACGGCCTTCTTACCCATTCTGGCGGCTCTGCTGCTGAGAGCGATCGCCTTACACATTGACTGGAACATTGTTCTGTACGAATTCGTCCTTCCCCACGACTGGCCTCAGAAGCTGGCTTCGCCACAGGTACGTGGTACATTCGTGATGCTGTAACGTGAAGACAATAGTGCAGCGCGAGAGGTTTAGATTTGCGCAAATTTCCCTTTGGCAGACATGGCTGGCGGCCTTCCGGCACAGCATGTTCTCGCTAAGGGACAGTCTTGGCACAGAGATCGCCCTGTCCATGTATAGCCGAAGAAGCAACAACGTCTTTAGAGACGCCTGGACCATCACAATCATGTGTGTATTGCAAGATTTCTTCAAACGCACACACTATGCAGTGCTTTCACTGCTCCTTCGTGGTACAACTCGTTTGAAAATTGTGTAATGTGTCAGAGAGCACCCCGTCTGTACAGAAGCTATACACAGTCTGGATGGCACATAGATCTAGGATGTTGCGACGTTTAGAGACACTGTCACCGGCGTGCTGGCGACATTTCTTGTCGTCTGCATGGCTGTCGCGTCTGGCTTCTCCCATGAAGCGCTGGCCGAAGTGCGAAGTTCGTTCAACATTATTTCTACTGTCTGTGCGTCGTTGGCGGCCTGGCATCGGCGCTAAGTATCATTTTAGATTACGACAACTCCTTCATTACTTTCGTCGGCTATATGGACGGTATTTCGCGCTGGGGACAGTCCAAACATTTGTACGCTCTGCTGTTCTTCACTGGCGCCGGCTTGCTCGGGATTGACTCGATGTGAGCATGCTCCAGTTCCATTTGGCAAGCGCTAACCTAACGACACCAAGGAGTACAGTACTTCAGGTTTGGCTGGCTGGAAAACCTGTACGTCGCTGTGAACTCAATATGGTATCACAGAGGGGAGAAGACGCGACTCAACCGAAGGGCAACCGTGTTCTTGCTATGTTTGCTATTCTTCGTCTTGGGATTGCCGGTTTGCTTCAAGGTATGTACCTAACAAGCGCTGCGTTGTATCTACTGGAATCGGTTACTATGAAGCCGACCTTGCAGGGCGGCATGTCAGTCTTTGTTCTCCTATTGAACTCCACCAACTCGCCCACTTCGTACTTGATCGTTTTCTGCGAGTGCGTCGCGCTGGGCTGGCTCTTTGGTATGCACATTTGGTAATCTCGCAGAATGCTAACCATAATGGTGTGACGGCATTTCAGAATCAGCCGAACACGGCGGGCAGTCTTACCCCGAAGTTTTGACCAATCAGCTACGACTCACGACTGGAAGGGGCGAGGTCACCCACTGGTGGGGTCGGTGGTTCGGCAAGACGGGCGTTTACACCTTCTTGAGTTGGCGGCTGGTGTCGCCTGCCATCTACTTGGTAGGTGAACTTGGTACCTAACTGTCTTTGCACTTGTTGTGACTTTCGAGAGCTGACAAGACTTGCATCCCTTCAAAACGTTGCCAAAATGCCAGCTGGTCTTGGTGGTGGACGTTGCGACGACGTACAAGAGCGTCGCAGAAGAAGGCATCGGCCAACAAGTCATCAGATGGGCGGTGGTCGGTCTACCACTGCTACCCATACTCTGGTTCGCAATCCTGCCGCAGACGACGCCTCGACATCGCAAGCGAAGTTCTACCACAACGGATGGCCACTGCCAGGCGAATGCCATGGAGGATGCGCCCTGCCACCTTCAGATGGTCAACGGTGCAGACGACATGGTGGTACACTTCGTGCCTGACTGTCTATGCGTGTATTCTCAACATCGTTAAGCAAGCAGCGGATTGTTCCCATACAGGCAGATCAACTCCCTTCGTCACTACGAGTCCAGGACGCCAGGTGCTGATTGCGTAGAATCGTATGCCCGCGTCTCCAATATGAACCTTAGAGATAACCGCGGGATGGGCACTCTCGACCCGTTTCACGGCCCACTTTCTCCACAGGAATACTTACAGTTACACAACCATATAAAACAATAAATACGTTGCTGCTACAGTGCTTAGGAGGTCCAGGCGCGTATCACTTCAGCGTCCCCAGCTTCGGCTGGTTTCCCGAGTCGCCTTCTCTCTTATCGTCGGCGACGTCAGAACAGACAGCCAATGGTATTGGCATTTCTGACATGGTGCCGCAACGCAACTGGCCAATGGGACGTCAGGAAGAGGATGACTACTGGGACTGCGCCAGTGTCGCGCGTATTCGCGGGAATTCTCCGGTACAACAACAAGGGAGCACTGTGTGATGATTAACCAACCATTGAAACGATGGTACCATATGCAGACGGTTGCAAGCGTCGCCACTGCCGCCGCTGATTGATTCAAATTCCGTAATTGAATCCAGATGGCACTCTGCGCATGTCACCGTGTTCCAGCATTCGTGCAATGACCTTCATTCAAGAAGAGACACTCTTTGTAAACGCTGCCAAGGTGTGTCCGACCGCTTCGCTCGACCGAAACCCCGACGGAAAACTGATCCATTCAACTGGAAAGCAAACACTTTCCAGATAATTCACCGACGAATAGTGTATCTTTGTCGGCAGGGTAGAGAGGTTAAGTATGTATGTGTGTAGGTATGGTAGCTTTAGGTCATGCACTTTCGTTGTGTGTGTGACTTCGCGGCGCAGTTACAGAGTTAAGCTTTGTCACATCCACATTAATCGATGATTAACCTGACTTGAGTTGTTGTTTGGAGTGTCGTGAAGAAGCCCTCAGAATCCACACCAAACAATGGGAGGAAACGTTCCTAATAAGGAACAGACAGCAGCTCAGCGTTTCCTGAAATCTACAAGTCTTCACGGTCTTGTGAACATTTCTCGACGGAACAGACTGCAGCGGGTACGGCGGTCTTTTACATTAGAAATACCATACTACCTCTCTCAAGTCTCAAATTGTAGCAAAAATCACACAGCTGGTCCTTGAAATAGAACTCTGAGTGAGCGCAGTTTGACTTGACTGTGCTATTTGACTTGACTAGGCGACAATTGTGACACAAAACGTTACACACACCTACTACCTACCTACTGTAGGACAGCCGACACCTTTCAAGAGCTCGGCGTGCTTTCGTGCGTACCATAGGTGTGCCCGTCCGTCCGACGTTCTCACTTTTAACTCTAAAACTTAAAAACTTTTATAACGTCATTCTCTCGCTCTCACGTAGAAGGACACTCGGGGGACTTACAACTTTACTCCCAGTTCCCGTCCAAAATCGGCACTTTGTATTCAACAGGGAATAGTTTACAGTGCCATTACTGTAACTAACAACCCGGATCTTGCGGATTGACGGGTTGCCTTCGACGCGTCTACGTTCGTTGTTTTCACGCGATGTCGGAACATCGAAGAGTGGGGCGGTAGAAAGAGCGACGACGCTACAGTACCTACATATAGGCAATAGGTAATCTGCCGAATCGTTGTGTGGGCGCCACCACTGCGAGCAACAGCGCACACCTTTCAATCACGAGCTCCTTGGCACTTTCCCTTGACGAGAGCTACAGCAGCTACCACAGTTTCAAAGATTACTGTAGCCGTCTTCGTCAGTCCCTCAGCAACGACCGCCGTCAGATACCTGAAGCGGCAAATACAGCATGCAGCACAAACGCTGCTTCCAATGCGAAAACTTCCATTTCACCCGTTGGCGCGATGACGCCCAAGAAGCTTACGAGCAGCGCTAATGCGCCAATATTGCTCATCGTTTGCTTCCGTTTAGAAGTGTGGTCAAAGCTCAAGTGCGGCTACTTTTGAAAATGGAACGTTACCAGTGTGCGACTGAAGCTCAGTGAACCTAGTAAGTAGACCATCTCTGAAGACACAAATGCTGATTCTGAAGCTGCAAGTTGGTTTCTTTGGAAACGGGAGGCGGGAACTGAGCCGATTGCTCCCACAGGGAATATTTGCCGCCATGCATGCAACCAACGGGGAAGTTTTTGGAAGTGACAGCTCGGTACATGCGTCTATGGCACTCTTTCAAGGCTACAACTAATAAAGATTGCTTTTAGAGAACTCTCATCACGATCACACAAATGTTTGCATGAGTAGTCTGCAATACAACGCGCGAATGCAACGCTCCATTTCACAGGTGTTCTGGTCTCTGGTTGTTCTGGGCGTCTGGACGGCTTGCAGTCTGCAGATCTGCAACTCCGTCTGCCGCTTTCTGCGCTTCGAGACGGTTGTGACCATTGCACAGCGCAAAAACGTCCAACCCGAGTTCCCGGCCGTCAGCTTCTGCAACCTCAACAAACTTCGACTCAGCTGGCTTGTGAAGCAGGTACGGTACAAATGCGGGCCTATTGTGGAACTCAGATGTTGGCCTTCAGGCGTGAGTGGTGCGCGCACTTCAATTTCCACAGCCACCGGTATTAGAACGTAGGTTCATAGGTGGCTACCGATGAAAATTACATTTAATGTAGGTATAGGCATATTGTAGGAAGGTTTCATCTGTGACGCGTGTGTTTGTGCCCTATTTGACTTCCATGCAGTCTCTGACACCTGTAAGGCTCTCTCAGATAGAGAGAAGACGGTGCGTTTTCAACACCTCGACGTAAAGAGGATCAAATCAGCTTCTGCTCCTTCAGCCAAAGTTCAAAGAGATGCTGGCGTTAGCGCTGAACGATCGTCCTAAGAATAGCGGATGTCTGCTGGTGGAAGATTTCCTGGCCAACGTTTCTCGAGTGAGCGTCGAGCCTTCGGCAATAGTCGATCCCAAGATATATGAAATCGTGGTGGACACCGCTCGACGGTTTATGGATAGCGCGCCGGCGGAACATCTAGTGCGGCGTCTTTCCATTTGTGTCTGGTCAATGACGAATCGATCACTTGGAGAATGATGTGATTGTGTATTAAGTCGCAAACTCGCGTCACATTCCAAGGAACAACATGTTCAGATGAATCTATCATTTGGAATCACCGTCAACTGCCGTGGTCTACAGTGCAGTTTAAGAAAGGCCGCATTAGCAAGCGACCAATGCAACATACAGCTACGATTTACTATTGTTTAAACCGAGGAATTAAAAGCGCAACATGCCATTTAAAAGCGCGTTCTGCCAATTTAGAAGCGCCGCCTGCCATTTCCGAAGAGCGGCAAGCAAAAGCTGTCGTGGCAAATTAAAAGCGCTAGTTGCCATTTAAAAGCGCTTCGTGACTTTATTAAAAGCGCAAAGCGATTCATTAAAAGCGCCCAAATCTCTACCGATGTTCTTGGACACAAAGAACGACGCACTGCGAACTATTTTACAGTGAAGTGCTCAATAGCACGAAAGTTCTATCATTTAGATCTCTCTTGTCAGACTGTGGGATGTCGTCTATGGGCGGACAGGGGGGAGTCGAGCGAAAGCCGCTGAAACACAAGATCGAAGGACGCGTCACTTTGTCAAGTTTGGAACACTGGTCGGCTTTATTACCTCAGCTGTTTCCTCGTAAAAAAAAAATATATATATATATATATATATAAAAAAAAAAAAAAAAAAAAAAAAAAAAAAAATGAATATTATTTTGTGATTCATTTAATTGTTCAAACTACTCAGCGCCAACTGGAGTATGCTGGAATGTCATCTGTCGCACCTAAGATTCCATTCTAGGCACATGTAATAACCATAATTTTGTTATACGTTTCATCTATAATTTGGCTAGTAATTTGCGTTAAACTATATCTTTATATTACTACAGAAGAAAGAAGGAACAACAAAGAAGAAAGAAGAACCAGAGGAGAAGATGCGGGCGCTGTCAGTGTTCCTCGTCGCCGTCGTCGTCGTCATTGTCGCCGCAGTGGCCGTCGTCGGCGCGCCGCTGCCGCAGCAGACAAGCGACCAGAAGCAAGAAGCAACGACGCCCCCTCGAATGAGAAGAGAAACAGACAGCCGATCGTGGAAGAACAAGTCCCACCCGCAGAAGGAGCAGCCTGAGTCGGCCGGCGGAAGAGCGGCGCCGGCGGTCGGCGGAGACGAAGAGAAAGGCGAAGACGGAAAGAGAAGAGGAGGAAGAGAGGCAGAAGCCGCCAGCCGAAGACGAAGAAGCAGCCAAAGGGAAGAGGAAGAAGTCGAGCGACCAGCTGCTTCCCAAGCGGACGAAGAGCATCTACTGCTACGACCCAGAGGAAGCACACCCAGCATGGCCTGCTCTACCGGCTTTCGGCTACCCCAGTACAGCAGCGAAGGGTTCTGCGTCAGCGAGTACCAGCACCAGCCGGAGAAGACGCTGGACAGCGACGCGACCAAGACGAAGACGCTGATGCCCAGTTCCAGCAACGTGCGACAACGCCGACGGAGACGAAAGTGAAGCTGCGTGTCGCCAGCAAGGGGGACAACTGCTCGACCGTTGCGAAAGGAGGTCATGGGGGCTGCCATATGGCCAACCACTCGAGACTGGCAAAGTCGTCTGCTGCTGCAACACCACCCTCTGCAACGACAAACTCCACCCGAAGAAGGCCTACTGGAATCTCACGACGACGTCAACGATCACCACGACGATCACCACGCCGACCCCCACGACCACCACCACGACGACGACCACGACGCCCACCACCACGCCGACGACCACGACGAAGGCATGACCTGAAGCCAAGCAGATCCACATAAGACGTATTGCTCGGCGTCGAGCTGTCCGCTTCCCTGTGAGTCTGCGCTCTCGTCTTCTGGAGCTTCGTGAAGCTGCGTATGTAGCCTGAGACAGTTACGTACAGTATTGCAGGTTCAATCTGGTGGCGCAAGCTCGCGTCCCCTCGGCCGCCTACCTGGATCGCAAGCGCAACGAGGAGGTCAAGTCGGTCACGACCTACTTCAACGCGGTGAGAAGGGACGAGAGGATGCGCGCTGCAACGTTGGGACTGGACGAGCCGAAGAGTGGACTGGTATTCGCGCAGGACACTGGGGAGAAGCTTCTGGACCAGGACCTGCGCAAGGTGCAGACGTACGGCGGCCAGGCCATCGCCTTCGACCACGAGGAGGTGGAGGGACTGCGCCGACTCTGCGAGCCCGGCCTCCTGCTGCTGGGCTTCAAGCCCGTTGGCGCCCTCAAACTCCAGCACCACATACGGCCGGCCCTCTTCCTCCAGCCCAACGACAAGGTGCTTCCCCAGACTTCAGAGAAATGAAGGCTGAACTGTATCACAACTAGAGCCTTTAGCCCGTAGGAGATTCTCTATGGTCAATAGCCCATGGGTAATCTGCAGAGCATGAAGGAGATAATGCCATCATCGAATTCAGCCCACCGCAGGACGTTACAGTTACATCCCAAATCATTTGATACTGTGCCCCTGCCTTGCCTGCATTTAGGATCGCACCAGCTCCCATGCCTGTAAATGCACATTAGAAACTTGAGTTTAGTCTGTCCTCACTTGGGTTTAGCCTGCAGGGCATTTCTGATAGGCCTCAAGCCATTCGACCCTGTGCCCCTGCCAGTGCCTGCATTTAGGATTGCATCGGTTCCATACCTGCAAATACACAATAGACGCTTGGATTTAACCGTTAGACAATTGGGTTTAGCCCATAGGACATTTCAGATAGATCTCAAGCCATTCGACCCTGTACCTCTGCCAGTGCCTTCATTTAGGCTCGCACCAGTTCCCATGCCTGTAAATACACAATAGACACTTGGGTTTAGCCCGTAGGCATTTGGGTTTAGCCCGTAGGAGATTTCAGATGGATCTAAAGACATTTGACATAGATCCAAAGCAGTTTGATGCTGTGCCCCTGCCAGTGCATGCAGTGCCTGCGAATACACGTTGGAGTCTCACAACGACAACTCTGTCATGAATGGTGACACTGCAAAGTGCTTTTGGCGCGAAATCAAACATCAATCGCAGTGTGCGGAGCCTTCTGTGCTCAGAATGTACTGGCGCAGCCGATATTTGCGAAATATTGTGGAATTTAGTCATCGGCCAAAGTCCACAATAGGAGGTGCAAAACTACATGTCACGACGGTCAGTTTAAGCCATAGATCATCGCGGTCCGTCAACTGTAGCTAGAGTTATCGTGTTAACAGACAAACAAACAAACAAACAGACAAACAAACAAACAGACTCTATGCCGCTTAGTATATAGGATGGCTTGTAGGAGATCCGCGGCAGCACCTGCCTCTTCCGCGCCCTCCTGGAGCGCTGCGCCGCGCGGCGGAAGCTGGTCGTCTGTCGTCTGACGGCGCGACGCAACATGTCCCCGCGCCTGGTCTACCTCCTGCCCCAGTTGGAGGAGAAGAACGAGGAGGGGGAGCTGCTTCGGTCGGCCGGCTTCCACGTCGTCTTCATGCCCTTCGCCGACGACATCCGCAGCCTGGCCAAGGTCAAGAACGAAGCTGAGAAACCGCGTCGTAAGCCGCCGCAGCTGCCTCTTCTGACGAGTCGCTCGTTCAATCGAGTCCTAGGGCACTGTCCAATTGCAGCGACCAGAGCGCAACTGGACGCTGCCAAGCGAGTGGTTGGCAAACTGAGCTGCGCCTACCATCCCGATCTCTACAGGAACCCCGGTGCGCGTGAATGGCTGCTGGTCTGGCGTCCGATTCAGACTAGACGAATCTGAAACGCACTATGATGAAATGCCGCCTGTCAATTGCAGTTTTGGAGAAACACTTCCGCACGGTGGAATCTATTGCGCTCGATCGCGAGGATACCACCGAGATGGTCGATCAAACTGGTTGGTGTGACGACACGCTTCGATATCCTTTCTGGGTGGAAAACTACCGCCGACCCTTCGTCGTCTTCAGTCGCCGACTTCGACGCCGTCTCCGAGAGAGCCGGGAAGGAGCTGAGCGACTTCGCTGCCGCCGTCTATCCGAAGGGATACGAAGCTGGCGCCGGCAAAAGAAAGGTCGTCTAAATACTGTATGGCCTTCTTTGCTGCTGTGTTACCGTAATCCTTATTTCGCCAAGGAAAGGGCTACTACAGTCGCTTTACTCTCACTCTTTGGCCGTTGCAGAGCGCGGCGGGCGGCGGCGGACCTGGCGCCAAGCGCAAACGCGACGGCGTCGAACTCGAGAGTATCGATCTGAAAGCGGAGGCTGCGGCGAATAGGGTTCGTGTGATTTTGCATTGTCTGTTCGCCGTCCATCCACCGTTGTTGGATGAAGGAAGTGACCTTGCAGCTGGAGAAGCTGACAGTGGCGCAGTTGAAGCAGTTGTCGGCGGCCAGTCAGATTCGCATAACGGCGACGAAGAAGGCGGATATAATTGGTCAGATCAAGCAGCATTACTCGCGCCGGTGATTACTGTGCTCTCCTGCGTTCGTTGCCGTGGTCGTAAAGTGTGTCGTTCAATTACCTGGTCTCGCCTGGCGAAACAAGCGTGATTACAATTCGATACCAGTGAATGTACATACAATAGTCAAGCAAGACCAAAGGCTTCCAATGTAGACGAAATTACAATAACTTCCGAAGTTAAAGTACTGACCTGATACAATTAGAAGTCCGAAATATGAAGACGGAAGACGAGCCGACCTGGGCGCAGTCGACAGGCGATAGCTCAGCACTGCCCTCCCTGGCGCTCTTCGAGAAGTCGACGGAGCAGTCGGCGGCCTTCGACGCAGAGTCGATCCTCCAAGGCTTAGGAGGGGCCGGCACGCTGCGACCGCGCGACGACACCCACAGCGGCGAGGCGAGATCGACCACAGGCAGCTACGCAGGGAAGACGACGGCGACGACAACGACAGCGGGCGACGCGCCGTCGGTGACCGGCTCCGCTGAAGGGCAGACAAACCGCCGGCCCACTGGCGGCGAGCGCAGACTGACAGCGGCCGCGAAGAGAAGAAGCAAGGCGAAGAAGCCGGCCCAACAGCAGCAGCAGCTGAGCGAGTCGAAGCTGACGGCGGGAACGTTAACGCCCTCCAGTTCCAAGGCAAAGATTTGGAGGGGGAGGAAGAAGAAGAAGGTCGCGCCGTCGAAGCCGCGCTACGTTCGCGTGAGGATCACGTCCGAGGGTGTTGCGGAGAAGGTGAGCGCGAAGAAGCGGCCGCGGCCCACCGACAAGAAGAAGAACGAGTACAAGGTGCTCCTCCCCTACTACGACACGGCCAGCCATCCGTCGACTACGAATCCACTGGCGAAGACGGCGGCAACGGCGACGCACCCTGGCGTCAAGAAGCCAGTTTCCGCCGAAGTGCCTGAGAGCTCGGCTTCCGACGGGATCGTCTTCCGCCTGCCTCAAGGCCTAACCGTCCGCCAAGGTGCAGTCAAGCCGCCGCCGCAGCAACGACAGCTGGGGAAAGGCGGCGTTCCCATTGGGCGAGAAAACAAGGGGCCGATCGCCGGTAGCGCTCACGCGTTGGATTGCCTGCCAGGCGCGGCAGCCTTCTTGAAGAGGATGAAATTTGACCCCAGCTGGAGCAACGCCAAGAAAGTACGTAACCGTCTTGCGAAGAACGGGCCGTCCACTAACCAACTTTGTTCTATTGCTATTTTAGGAGAACTTTTGGATTGTGGCGACCTCCAAGTGGACCATGCGCAAGTATGAACAAGAAACTCGTCTGGCGACCGAGTTGCCACAGCGCCGCTGTCGCCTGAGCAACTGCTTCCGTCGGTGGCGAGAGAGACGCGCCCATCGAGCTGAAATGACGAACTACCACGAGTTTCTGCGCAACAAAGGAACCGCGGCGAAGGCAGCATTGAAAGACAAGAGGAGATAACGCTGATTGGACGAATCGTTGCGAGTGCTCGGTTGAAATGAACTCAAAGGGTTGGAGAGACCGAGACAATTCAGGCACTGGCACACACAAACACACAGCCTTTAGCGAGTGTACCTACTATTACTATCTAAGTGCTATAAGTTAGCGTTCGCAGAAATACTATCTGTATTCGTGGCGGTTCATGAAAGAAAGCTGCAGTAAGACAAGAAAGGACGAGGTGTGTACTTCTTTCGCCGGGCTGTTGCCGGGCTTGCTTCCGTCATACAAACGTCGTGTTCGTGCGCCTTTCTGCCACTGAACTGAGCGACCGACTGACGGCGAAGGACTCGTATATAGCTGTTGGCATTGTCAATGCGCATTATTGTCATTTGGCATGTGCATTTTACTGAAAGAAATACCAGCCGTGCCATTGCTTTTGATTCTGCCAGCTGCTAAGCTGGGGCCCGTTGAGAAGGCTTATGTGGATGGGTCTCCGCCGGCGGAAGTCTCGACTGCGCTTCAATGCCTGCATTCGGCCACCGGCCGAGAGTGTTTCGTAGACGGCGCAGAGAAGAACCACGTGGGAATGACTTGTCGATAGCCGGTGTCCAATCTAATCCGGAACAGGAATCTGCCTCGAAGTGGAAGCCCAACGTCAGGAGTGAAGGCGGACGAGGACGTCAGCGTTCTGGCCGTGCGTTCCAACGAAAGCGGTGGAAGCCAGCCGCCGTCGTCGTTTGCCGTCGCAGCCTCGACCGAGTGAAGAACCTGAAGAGGAATCAAGTGGCTGTGTTCGACGCTGACGTGTGCCACGCACTCTTGCATCAGCTTCACGCGAGTCGCGTGTTTGTGGGTCACGCCAGGGACTTTGTGGAGACGGCGGCGCAGCTCGACTTTTTCGGAGAGCGGTTGTTGAAAGACTCCACTGTAATGGCTGATCTACTGTCTCGGCGCTGTTTGTCGAAGGAAGTGCGCCTGGCGTTGCGTAGCTTATCTCAGCCGAAACGGCTAACGCCAGCCGGCGCAGCAGCCTTGTCTACACCGCTGGCCAAGCAACTGGGGACGCTCAAAGGCCTCTCTGTGCCGTCGACGTCCAAGAAGCGAGTGGATTGGCATCGACTGATTGCGGCTGAGTTTCCATTCGTCACCGCGAAGTCTGATTTCTCGGACGTCATAACCTCAAGTGAGGGTTAAGTATGCGGTCGTCACCTACTGACCGTGATATTATTGTTGATCAAAACTTCAGGGCCAATGGTGATGCCTGTCCAGCTAGCTAGAGGACCACCCAATTACTTCGTGGCAATTCCCGTTTCGAACGAGGAGGTGGGCGCTTCCGAACCGGCGGCGTGCTCTCATACTCGACAGCTCAACTGCGAAGCTGTGATTGCGCATCTTCAGATTCACTCTCGAGTGGATGAGTTCCAGAAGGCTCTGTTGAAAGGGGACAAGCGTCTGAAGTCGGCGCTGGTTTCTCCCGCAACCTTGCACTTGACGCTTCTGGGGCCGTATTCATAAAGCTTGTGTTACAGTAAAACGTGTTTTAGACGGAAAACCTGTGTTACTGCGCTAAAACATGTTTTCCGTAGCACAAGCTCTAACACACGATTCACCAACACTAACACAGGCTCCTAAAACATGTTCTAACTGAAACATGTTTTAGCATATCACGTTTGGGAGTCCCAGTACTTTCGGGGTAGCGTAACGGTTACGTGTACGACAGTAGAAGCTTCTCTCTTTTGTCAGCTCTTTGGATTATCGATTTGTTTCAAAGCTATAGTGGTACAACACTCGCAGTGTTACACTGGATTTTGCTTTCTGGGCAGAATACCTCATGTTTGCCTGTGCGATGACATAAATAGGTACGTGACTGCACTGCACCTAAATTGTCAGTGTTTCCAATGGAGGGTTAAAGTCTGACACTGTTATTGAAAACGTGTTGGTCGTAACCTCCTTTTAAGGCTGTATTTGTCACTCTTAAACTGAATGCATGATTTGCCAGTGCTTCAGAATGAATACTCGTGAACTTCCACCAAGCCATATTTGAAGTCTTATTTGTCTTTTGTAACCTTTCTCTATTTTACGCAGATATATATAGGTAGCATTGATTTTGTGTTCACTAACACGGATAACACAAGCGTTGACACAAGCTGCGGCTTGTTTTAGGATTTCTTGTGTTAGCGAGCTTGTGTTAGGATTTATGAATCCTGTGTTTAGCGGCGGCCTGTTTTAGGCTCGATTTCAAACACATGTTTTAGGGTAAAACATGTTTTAGTAGTTTTATGAATACGGCCCCTGGTCGTGCGATTGGACGAAGTCCACTGTCTTCACGAGTGAGTGGTGCGACAGCCGACAGGCAGTGAGGAATAGCAGTCGTCCTTCGCCGCCTCTTTCTTCAGTGCCAGAGAGGCGCTGAGCGACGCCGTCGAGAAGATCCACTCTGAAAAGCTGGTGACGTCCTCTTCGCCAGTGGACATTCCGTTCGAAGGCGTCGGCTCCTTCCAGGACAAGGTGCTGTTCGTCAAGATTCGCCCTGGGCCTCATCTGAAGGTGCTCTTCAGAATAGCAGGTAAGGATTTTAAGCGCAGTTGATAGCGAACGTTGTGCTAGGGCGAGAAAGTCTACATAGTACTCGTCCTGTCGCGTCTTGTTCAGAGCTGGTTCGCGCCAGCTTCGAAGCGAAGGACATTCTACCGACGGACGCGAAGCCCTTCGCTCCCCACCTAACGGCGGCGAAGTTATCCAAAGACTTCAAGCTGGCCAAAAAAGTGAAGCGACTGGAACCGGAGCTCTACAAATCGTGCATTGGGTGGAGATTTGGAACAGAGCCGCTCAGATGTGCGAATTGTCGTCCATTGTTGCATCATTACTGTGGGAAGGGACGTAATGAACGTTTTCCTTGTTTCAGCGCTACAAGTTTGCTCCATGCTCAGAAAGAAACAAGAGTCGGGATATTACGACACACCGATTGAAATTGATCTGATATGAGACCTGTGAAGTTTCCCGTTTGTACATCTGTGTACTTGTGAGACGGAGTCTAGTTTCTGGTAGAATATACTGTTATTGTTGTTGCGCAACACTGCAGCGTTTGTCGGCCTAACCGTCATTTGTCGTACCTCGACTATACCCAAGCCGACGCTTCCCAGTACCGACGAGCAAAACGTAGCGACTAGCGAACATCTGTTTGAAGCCGGTGTTTGGAATGGCGACTTCGGGAAGCGAGACAGGAAGCATGAGCTCCCACTCGAGCGGCAACAGTTTGGGCTCCAGTCTGACCATCTGGTTGACGCGACACGGCGAGCGCCACGACTGGGTCGACGCCGAGTGGAGGAAGCGGCCGCAGAGGGCCTACGACGACCCGCCTCTGTCGGAGCGGGGCCGGCAGCAAGCGAGAGAGTTGGGCGTCCGCCTGCGCGGCCGGCCCATTCGTCACATCCTTGTCTCGCCCTTCGACCGTTGCGTCGAGACGGCGCACATCATCTCGTCGGCCCGGGAGACGCCCCTGCCTCTGCTGGTGGAGCCGGGCGTCTGCGAGGTGCTGCACGTGTTCCCGCCGGGGTCGCTGGCCGCCCACCAGCTGAAGGACCGATACCCGCTGGTCGACGCCGGCTACGAGCCCTGCCTGGTGCCGAGCGTGGGGGAGCCAAGGCAGCGCGGCACCTGCGGCCCCAGGGTCAAGGAGGCGCTGGAGCGGCTGCTGCGCCGCTTCCCCGAGGGCGACCTTCTCATCGTGACGCACGGCGACCCCTTGGGCGCCGTGCTGGACGCCTGCGTGGGAAACTGGGTCCAGACGGGCGTGTGCACACTGACGGAGCTGGAGAGAAACGCCCAGAGAGAGTGGAAGGCCAACCTGCTGGGCGACACCGACCACCTGTCGGACAAGACCAATCTGAGAGATCGCTGGTGAAGACCAGGAAGTGACAGACAGGCCGAGCTTGAATCATAGGAGGAGATTTGTGGAACGTCTGTTTGTCTGTCGTATGTTTGTTTGTTTTCTGTTTTCCCCTATCGTAGAGTAGTTTAGTGGTGTGACTTCCCACTGCGATTGTCCTAGCAGAGCAAGCAAGGTTCGCCCGGTGATTTTTTCTTTCCCACGATGGTGTGATGCGGTAGCAGTAAAGCGCGATTTTGTGTGTGACGTTTCTTACTGAACCTACATTGCTTTGAGCCGAAGTTGGACTTATTATCTGACCTGAACTTGAACTGTCAGCGACAGGTGTATCTTTCTCAGCTCGATGCTCCATTTGAGAGACTATTCAGCGGTTTTCGCCGTCGTCAGAATGTCGGCGTCATCTGGAAAGTCCGATACGTGCGCCAGTGACGGTTGCGGCGCCGACGGTCGCTTCACCGTTTGGATCACTCGGCACGGCGAGCGCGAGGACGTGGCCGACCGTCGCTGGATGTCGAAGAAGCAGCGCGCCTACGACGATCCCCCACTGGCGGAGAAGGGTCGTAAGCAGGCCAGGGAGCTGGCGGCGCGCCTGAGGGACGAGCCCATTCGCTACATCGTCACGTCGCCCTTCGAGCGCTGCGTCGAGACGGCCCACATCATCTCGGCCGCGAGGGCGTCGCCTCTGCCGTTGTTTGTGGAGCCCGGCATCTGCGAGGTACTGTACGATTTTCCGCCTGGGACGCTTAGCGTAGCCCAGCTGAAAGAGCGCTATCCTTTGGTCGACGACGATTACGAACCCTGTCTCATTCCAACAAGCTGGGAATACGAGCGCAAGCACTACGGGCCTCGATCGAAAGAGGCGGCGGTGCGCCTGTTTCGGCGCTTCCCCGAGGGTCGCCTGTTGCTCGTGACCCACGGGGCGGTGGCGGGCGCCATCCTGGAAGAGTGCGTCGGAGAGTGGAGCAGAATAGGCGTCTGCACTCTTGTCAAGCTGGAGAAGGATTCCACCGGCCTGTGGAATGCACCTTTGTCAGGCGATTCGAGCCATCTATCGGATCAGACTAACCTGAGAGCTTATTGGTGAAAGCGCGTGTGAACATTGTGCCTTCTTGTCGCTCGTGTTGTCTTGCGCGCGTACCAACCATTGCTGTATGAGTCGCAGTTTAGGTTCTGTGGGATTTCCCACCGGGCTACCTGCCCGCAACCGAGTTGAAGAGCAAGTACCCTCTCGTCGACCTGAGCTACAAGGCGCACTACGAGCCCGTCGGGGGAGAAATGAGCGACCACGACACCTTCGACAGAGTGGCGGCCGTCATGGGGCGCCTGTTAGACTTGAGCGTCGGCGACGTCAAGTTGCGCGGCTTGACGACAAGTGGAACTCGACTTGAGGGCGGTGGCGTATTGTTCGTGGGACACGGGGCCAGCGTCGCTTCCATTCACGAGGCGCTGTTGGGGCGCTTCCTCTACATGGGACTGTGTACGCTGTCGCGACTGGATCAAGTGGACGCCAACAAGAAGTTCAGTCTCAAGTTCCAGGGAGACGCCGGCCACCTGAGCGACAAGTCGAACTTGCGACCATGGTGAATTCGCCGACCTGCGCGCGTTGTGCTTGCAAAAGTTGTCGTGACGAGTTATTGAGCTACAACATAGGATAAAACGTCTTTGGAATGGAATCGCACTTGGGTCGGAAGGAAACTGGAATTTGGTCGGAACGGGACTCGTAATCAACCGAGTGGGCGGCACTGCTCCCTGAGCCAGACGAAGACCTCGTGTTTGCCTTCGGCTTCGAGTATGGGGCCGATTGTGTCCAAAACCGTGCCGTGGTAGTCGTTCAGCCAGTCCACCTGCAACCGTACCCACAATATCAAAATTGCAGCGCGGCAGGTCGAATCATAATTCCAATCGGCGATGACTTATACTATTGCTGGTACCTCTTTCTGCTCCAACAGACTGGGGTCCAGAAGGCGCGTCTGAATGGGCACCAGCGTCAGTGGGGCGAAGGTGCAGAACTGGCGTCCCTGCGTTGTCGTCGTAATCGTCGGCGACGCCACCACCTCATAGAGGTTCTCGATTCGGATGCCGAACTGGCCGGCCTCGTAGTAGCCGGGTTCTGGAATCGATCCGAAATCGTCGTCGCCCGTTGCTTCGCAAGCTGGGACGCGACACCGTAATCTCATGCGCTCACCAATGGACAGCACCATGTGTTCGCAGACGCCTTCCGTGGCGAAGTGCGGTGCGCGGTAGCCGATGCCTGCCGGACCTGCATACGGCAATGATGCTAACCAAAGTTCTGTCGCGAGGAACGAGCCACAAGTGAAACAACTCTCCACCTTCGTGGACGTTGAGGAAGTGGCCGACGCCGTGCCCCGTCCCGTGGCCATAGTCGAGGCCGTGGTTCCAGTGGAAGGCCCTGGCGATGGTGTCCAGACGAAGTCCTGAACGACCCGCGTGAGTCTCCATTGTTAGGCGAGAGCTAGAGATGAGCGCACCGGCGACTCCGTCGGGGAAGTGCTGCGAGGCTAAGGCGACGTGACCCTTGAGCACGAGCGTGTAGGCCTTCCTCTGGAAAGGGGTGGGCTCTTCGAAGCAGACGGTGCGCGTCACGTCCGTCGTCCCGTCCCTGCAACACGCCGTCCACTAGGCAACGAATGCAGCACCTCACTCACAACCCAACACAACAACAAGCGCCGTTGCGCGTCTACCGGACGGATAAATAAGTACATACCGCAAATACTCTAATAGGCCCCCTCTAACAAGCCCCACCCTCCAATTGTACCTCCTGCTGGAGAAAGGTTGAAATAGTCCCCCCCTGCCTCCAATAGTACCCCCTCCCCCATGTACTATGCCACCTGTATGTGTACTATAGGGTACAATGTGTGCATGTATACTGTACTATAGTACTTACTACAACTATCATTAGTACCATAAGTACGGCTTTAGTAAATGGTACCGTTGAGCATATTTGGTGCATAGAAGGCGTATTTGGCATGACATTAGTACAAATTTCTGTATATTTCGTGACTGGAATGGGGGTTGAATTACTAATCCCTCCCCCTCGAAAAAGCCCCCGCCCTCCAATGGTATCCCCTCCTAGGAGGTTGAACAAATTAAGCCCCCAGGGGCTTATTCGAGTATTTGCGGTACCTGTACTGCGCGCCCGAGTCGACGAGGTATATCTGGTCTCTGGTCAGCTCGGCGTTGCTCTCCACCGTCAAGGAGTAGTGGGGCGAGGCGGCGTGAGAGCCGGCGGCAGAAATGGTCGGGAAACTCAGGGAGACGTAGTCGGCCTGCTGACGACGCAGCTCCTCGAAGCGACTTGCGGCGCTGATCTGAAGAGGACGCGCTGCGTGCTACTGCATGCACATGCGTCCAGCGCAGCCCATGATCGCGTCGCTTCAAATCGGCTATTCGCTATCGAAACTGCAAGGTGGGCGAAACAAACCCAGACAGCTAACCAACTAACCTCGGTGACGAAACGGTCGTCGTCGACAGAGGTCCGACTCGGCCGACGGTTTCCACTCTGACTACTCGACTTCATCAGTTCCTCTAACCAATAGAGGAACTCGGCGTGCGCCACGCCGTCTCGGATCTGAATCGAAGAGGATTACCCATGGCTGACAGTTCTGAACTGGATCAGCCACCCAAGCAACCCACATGCGCCTGGCGCATCCCCTTCAGTTCCACTGGGTTCTTGACACCCTTCAAGATTTCCACAGGCGATCGCTTGACCAATCTATTCTCCTGTCAACGTTTGCCTGTGTGAATGCTCAGCTATTGACTACTAACCAACCATGTGTACCGATACAAACGTTGCACAATTACTTGGCTACAGTAGTGTTGGTGTGGTTGAAACAAATGCGTTTGTCCGATTCGTATTTCGTGCGACATACATTTGTCACGACTATCGACATACAGAACGGAGTTCGAACCTCAGGCACAACGGCAGCTAAAGCTTCGCTTGTCGACCCTGCCGGCAGCCAGACTTTGTCCAGGAAGCTCTGCAGAGAGGTGTCCTTGAAGCGATCCAAGTAGTCGCGCACCGACTCGTAGGGTAGAAGCGTGACTGAATCACCGCCCTTATCGCCCGACGTGTTGAGATGCGCCCTCAGGGCGTCCGTCACCTTCGACTCCCTCACAAAGAGGCTGTAACGCAGACATTTTCGATCATGCGACCGCACTGTGACGACTATGTAGCGGCCAACATCACTCACGCCACGAAGTCCAGTCCAACAATTGCGTAGGAGAAGAACACGGGGTTGTAGGCGATGTCCGAGCCGCGCAGGTTGAAGGTCCCTGCAAAAGACGGCGCAGATGCAATCGAACTACAGCGCCAGGCGGCGCGCACCACTTCTCAGCGACTCACAAGCGACTTCGTCCAGGGCGGAGAGGACTAGCAGCTTGGCGCTGTTGCTGCTCAGCTGCTCGCGAACGTCGACCAGTTTCTCCTGCCAACTTCTGCCCGCGTAGTCGAGCGGCAGGATCGAGAGGGGCGCGGCTGGGAAAGCCGGCTTCTCGTTGGCCCACACGATGTCCACGAGGTTCTCGTAGATGGCCAGCAGCTCGATCTTGTACTGGGCGAACTGCTTGCGCCAGTCGGCGAACTTCGCTGTTGGAAGATGGGCAAACCTCCAACTACTGTACCTACGTACTACCTACCTGTACTGTATCCGTCTTCGTCCTCTGGGTAACAGAGGAGCACTCACAGAAGGCAACGAGGTAAGGGTCGATGCCGATCTTGGCGCCTGGTTCCAGGTTGTCCGTGATCCACTTCTCGAAAAGGGGCGTCTCCTTTTGGCCCTCCCTCTGCAGCGTCCAGTTGCCGTCCAGCTGCTCCTCCGCCTGACAACAGTCACGAGTCATTTACCGCCACACGGCAAGCACAAGCGACCCGTGGGTGGCTGATGTGTAGTCATGGTATTATAGTACCACACCTGGATAAAGTATCGCCCGTCGGTCCACAGCGCAGCAGAATTGTTAGTGACGATGGTCAGCGCGCGGGATCCGCTGAAACCGCTGATGAATTGGATTCGCTTGTCGTTGGCGGCTATGTACTCACTCTGAATGAGAAGGAGAATGTTGTGTTAGACTGCGCCAAACAAACGTAGATCAAGACGGCAGGTAGGCCGCGACAACCACCTGATGAGCATCTTCCATGGGTACAATGTAGGCGTCCAAGGGATCCGTTACGTGATTTGTGTTGCGCATGGCGCCCCTCAGCTGGCGCAAGATATCGCCACTGTGCTTTGGAGCCATTGCTGGCGCAGACACCGTCAGCAATCGGACGAGACTCAATTTGTTGGCCTAGAGGTCACGGTGCGAGGTAAATGAAGGCTCAAATCTCCACTTCGGAATTGCAGACCTTTGCAGCCCCCGTCACAAGTCGCAGGGCATGGAACGCCGTGTTTCAACAACAGCGGCAGCGCGCTTCTTCCTGGCCTAAGCGAATGGTGGTATCACAGCATGAGTGGGTTATATCAGCGAAATTACACCTTTATCAGCTTCCACGGCGGCATTTCGCGCAGATGTTATGGGCCCTTTCAAAATGCTTTGCGCGATGGATAATGAAGAATCAACATGCCGATGAAACGGGAAGCACATAAAGTACACATCAACGATAACTACAAACGCCTACTGAAAGCTGGGAGGCCGTGAACTACCGTATTGTCCTTCGGATATTTCGACTTGTCAAGCTTCTACCATAATCGCACAATTCAAATACGAACTTTTGAAATTTGAGCAGTTGCGTTGGAATTTTGAACAATCCCAATGGAATTTTGAATAATCTTAGCTCATTGCCACATTTGAATTTGAACTTTGTCATACGTCGTTCTTCCTGCCGTTAATTCAAAGATTTGAATTTGAATCTTTTCAAATACGGTACATGTTGGGGTGTATTCCTAAATTCACTTCACAATTCAAATTTGGCCTTTTGAGCAAGCTCAAATGCATTAGAGCAATGAAATTTTGAAAAATCCCAGCTGCACATTTGAATTTTTGAATTTTGTCATACGTCGTTCCACCTGCGGGAAATTCAAAGATTTCAATTTGAATCTTTCTCAAATACCGTATCTGTGATGGTAAATTCAAAAATATGCTCATCCTTGGAGTGTTGTAGTGAACTTGATACACATCATTAGCCGCATCTGGAGAAATTAGCTTGAGAATGTCTGCTATAAACCAAGTGCAGCTATTCACATGATACGGTTGTCTGTACAGCTGATCTTAGTGATCAGTGATATCGCCGCGTTCGCTATATGCTATCGGCATGATACGACGCCGTCAATCTAGAGTCTATAGCTGTGTGAAATAACCATTCACATCAAACAAAAATACATCCAACAATAAAACGCAGCAAAAAAGCAAAATGGTCGCTGAGGATCGAACCTCGGTTGGCTCGCACGTTTTTGCGCGCGATCCGGCGGCGCCATGCTGTCGCATCACAGCGCTTCTCAAAACGGCGCTCTTATACTCTCAGTTGGCGTCTATTCAGCAGACTACGGTGCTTTAGCACGTCCGCACGATCGATATGCCCCGTAAGCACCGTAACATTGCAAATAGAGATAATTAGTCGAAATATTTCAAACTTCAAACGTTACACCCACACTCATTTTGAAATTAGCAACAGCAAATCGAATCGGATCCGTAATCAGCGACATCGACTCTACCTGACGCCATCTGTCACGTGTTTTACTTCGGCAGGACAGAAAAGTTCACGGACTACACATCGTCATCTGTACATATATATATACACCTCGCCGCGCTGAGGCGCAGCGAAAAAATATTTGCTAATTCTGTGCGTTCATATAAATATTTTGCTACGCTTGTACCTCCCCAAAGAATAATCCGAGGCAAAATGTGCACAACTTTTATGCCAAAACTGGAAAGTCGCAGTGCTACAGTAGCAATTTTGACATTTCCAAGTGCCGCAGGCAAAATTTTCACCTTTCATACTGCCAATTTTCTTTGAAATGGCCTTTCCTAAGGGAATTAGTGAGACATCAAGCCAATTTGGGTTGTGATGGTGCGTGTTGCTCTGGATTTGGGCTGTGTTGCGTGGGGGGGGGGGTCAGAATTCAGGGTTGCATTTGACAACCCTTGTCAACCCTTTGCCCATCTATGACTGAGTGCACCCCACTCTTCAGCACTCTTGTGACGGGCGCTCTATAAATTTCAAGCAGGATTCTCGTTTGAATTCAGGCTATGCTTAGGTTCGCCCTGCGCCCACAGTGCACAAGAGTCATTGGCGTCGCAGTCTGGCGGGTCGAAACTTAGGCTTAACGCGGCCGGTGACCGACTTCAGGGCACACGGAACGCGCAAGTGGAATAAACACTTCTCCATCTAAAACACTGCCTGTTTAGGCCTGCTGTGCCCCTTCTGTGCACTCGGTCTGTGTCAGAGGTGGCGGATGACCAGGATCATGGGGTGCACTCAGTCAGTAATTCTAGCGCTAGCCAGATTTACGTTGGGTAAAATCTGAGCGAGTGCACCCCTTTGACTGACTGAGTGCACCCAACGTAAATCTGGCAGGCATCTAGAATTACTGACTGCGTGCACCCCACAAAATTACTGACTGAGTGCACCCCATTAGTCGGCACTCTAGTGGCGAGTGTTCTATAAACTGCAAGCAGGATTCTCGTTTGAATTCAGGCTATTCTTAGGCTCGCCCTGCGCCCACAGTCCACAAGAGTCAGTCGGCGTCGCAGGCAGGTCGAAGCTTGGGCTTAACGCGACTGGTGACTGACTTCAGGGCACGCGGAGCGCGCCCTGAAGTTGGTGATCGCGCATTCCTCCCCTCCTCTATAAATATTTTCGGAGGTAAAGTGATCTTGTCAAACAGGGTACCCACTAACCAATGAGAGTGATGAGTGCAGCCTCTTTGTCACTCCTATCGCAAAACTAATAACAAATTCAGACTCGCAACTTTCTAAGAACCCACTTTCGACATATAACACACCCAGCTTCAGATGAACCCACACAACCATATTTCACTTGAGGGTTCGGTAGCATGTGAATTGTTCGAATATAGCATCCAACATTTTTGAAACAATGAAACAATGTCAGATTCGTGATCAGCGACCCCGAAAAGCCAGAATCGAATACCTACATGGTATGTGGGTGCCCCAACAAACAACCCCCTGCAGACAAAAATTGGAATACAAATTTCTCGCCAAATACACATCAGATGAAAAAAGTGCTTGGAACAAAAACTCTGTATCTTTGGATGAATTACATGGAAATCCTTAAAGGTTGGTTTTCTCAGTAATCCTTTGAGGTTTTCTCAGTAATCCTTTATGATTATGGTATGTTTGTAATCCTTCAAGGATTGCATGGAAATTATTAAAGGTTGGAACACTTCAAGGACTAAGGAGAAAATCTTCAAGGATTAGTGCAGTAATCCTTCGAGATTTACTCAGTAATCCTTTGAGATTATATCAGTAATCCTTCAAGGATTACATGGAAATCCTTAAAGGTTGGAACACTTCAAGGACTAAGGAGAAAATCTTCAAGGATTAGTGCAGTAATCCTTCGAGATTTTCTCAGGAATCCTTTGAGATTATATCAGTGATCCTTCAAGGATTAATTGGAAATCCTTAGAGGTTAGAACACTTCAAGAGCTAAGGAGAAAATCTTCAAGGATTAGTGCAGCAATCCCTCAAGATTTTCTCAGTAATCCTTTGAGGTTTTCTCAGCAATCCTTTAAGATTATGTCAGTAATCCTTCAAGGATTACATGGAAATTCTTCAAGGTTAGAACCCTTCGACGACTAAGGAGAAAATCTTCAAGGATTAGTGCAGTAATCTTTCGAGATTTTCTCAGTAATCCTTTCAGATCATATCAGTAATCCTTCAAGGGTTACATGGAAATCCTTAGAGGTTAGAACACTTCAAGGGCTAAGGAGAAAATCTTCAAGGATTAGTGCAGTAATCTTTCGAGATTTTCTCAGTAATTCTTTGAGATCATATCAGTAATCCTTCAAGGATTACATGGAAATCCTTAGAGGTTAGAACACTTCAAGGGCTAAGGAGAAAATCTTCAAGGATTAGTGCAGCAATCCCTCAAGATTTCTTGGTAATCCTTTGAGGTTTTCTCAGTAATCCTTTAGGATTATGTCAGTAATCCTTTAAGGATTACATGGAAATTCTTCAAGGTTAGAACCCTTCAAGGACTAAGGAGAAAATCTTCAAGGATTAGTGCAGTAATCCTTCAAGGTTTTGTCAGTAATCCTTTGAGGTTTTCTCAGTAATCCTTTAGGATTATGTCAGTAATCCTTTTAAGTATTACATGGAAATTCTTCAAGGTTAGAACCCTTCAAGGACTAAAGAGAAAATCTTCAAGGATTAGTGCAGTAATCCTTCGAGATTTTCTCAGTAATCCTTCAAGGATTACATGGAAACCCTTAGAGATTGGAACACTTCAAGGACTAAGGAGAAAATATTCAAAGATTAGTGCAGTAATCCTTAGAGATTTTCTCAGTAATTCTTTGAGATTATATCAGTAATCCTTCAAGGATTACATGGAAATCCTTAGAGGTTAGAACACTTCAAGGGCTAAGGAGAAAATCTTCAAGGACTAGTGCAGCAATCCCTTAAGATTTTCTCAGTAATCCTTTGAGGTTTTCTCAGTAATCCTTTGAGATTATATCAGTAATCCTTCAAGGATTACATGGAAATCCTTTGAGGAACACTTCAAGGGCTAAGGAGAATATCTTCAAGGATCAGTGCAGCAATCCCTTCAAGATTTCTCAGTAATCCTTTGAGGTTTTCTCAGTAATCCTTTAAGTTTATGTCAGTAATCCTTCAAGGATTGCATGGAAATTATTAAAGGTTGGAACACCTCAAGGACTAAAGAGAAAATCTTCAAGGATTAGTGCAGTAATCCTTCTAGATTTTCTCAGTAATCCTTTGAGGTTTTCTCAGTAATCCTTCGTTACACCAAAACCGAGATGGTCATCTGCAAATACGAGCCGTCGAAGTGATACACACGATCGAGTGACACACAACTGGCTGATTGGTGTTGCTGTTCTTGGTACGCGCCATTGCCTACTGACGTGCTGTGCTGATATACTGCTGACGTACTGACGTGATTGTGACGATGGATGGATACCGA
>JASAMZ010005582.1:0-10320 GCA_030248115.1 Linhomoeus sp. GSCO2_2 | reverse complement strand
GGAAGCAACAGTTGTACTGGATTGGTGCGGAGGGGTTTTTCTGACGTGTAGCAGGTGTAGAAGAGGGTACAGCTGTGGTCTTTCCCATCTCACAGGCTCAATGGGTAGGCGTACGGGCGGCGCGTGACCTAGTCGGCCCCAACGTTGGTCCACATGCATAGCGCAATGTGCAGTTGTACAGAGTAGCATGCGCAGCGTCTGTTCCGTCCTGCGAAACTCCCACCGACGCGGAGCGCTCATTTTGAATTCTGCTACCTTTGCGTTGTTAAACGTGCTCCTTCACCTAGATGTGAAAATGGCCGCCTACTCTTCCATGGGCTCTCCAAAGCGCAAGCGGCGCTGTCTGCCGGTCGACGTTCCCAGCGCTCCGACCAACGATACTGACATCGCAGGAGCCAGTGCTGACGGTGAAATTGCCGCCTTCCGCCACTACTGGCGCGATTATATTCGCTCGCAGTGGATCAAGACGAGTGAGCGGCACTACACCCTTGTCAGGGACCTGGCTGGCCTGGACTTCACCAAGAACCTGGTACTCGCACATCTCAAGATGCTGCTGACACTGGAGAAGTTTGAGGGCAAGCAGCTGCACGTCGCCGTCCAGTACTCCAGTATCCTGAAGAACCGCAAGACTGGCGAGCTGCAACACTTCTATCCTTTGCCAGGCTACAGTCAGGCCTTGTCCTTTACCATGGGCAGCGCTTTCGATGCTGAGAATGGCGTGAGGGACTCTGACTTTGACGACATCTGCGAACAGGCCTGCAGCGGAGCTGGGAGCCACTGGAACTTTTTGGAGTTTAGCCATATGGAAATTGAAATCTTAATTCTTGATTAGCATTCTACTGATATTGTGATTTGGTATATGGCCATTGCACCACTGGTGTACTGTTTAGTCGTATCACGAATCAGTTGACACCAAACCAGCTGACGTTAGACTGGTGTGCCATTAGCGACTGTTTGCAAAATACAGATATTCCCTGAATGTCAAGGTAAACTTTACGAAGAATTTCGAAACTGTGGCGCGTGACGCACCTGCACTACACGCACGTGACGTAGAGCTGGCCCATCGTGCAACACGTGATGTAGCCTACATCTGCCACGCAGGTGTAGGCTACATGTGGCCGCATGTCTAGACGTCTGGCCGGCCTGTAGGTCATTTCGTCATTCTTTGCAGACAATGTTTACGCAGCAGAAGCGGAAGAATTATATCCAGCTCAAGCTCAGCGACCAAAAACGAAAGAATAGTGTCGTAGATATCCTGAACAGACAACAACGCAGAGCCATGGCAAACGTGTGCGACTTCTGTAGTGGAGAGTATGCCACTGAGGACAGTCTGCGTCGACACATGCAGAAGTTCGGAATGGGACGTTTGGGCTCCGCCGATTGGGCTCCGCCGATTGGGCTCCGCCGTTTGGGCTCCGCCGACTGGGCTCCAGGGACGATTGGGCTCCGGGACGTTTGGGCTCCGGAACGAAATACACAGTTGTTCCATGTTGTGGATCGAGAATACAAGGCAGTGCTAGCTAGTTACATAAATGCAACTGGGACAAAGGAGCGGCAGTCACTGACAAAGGAGCAACAGGCAGAAGAATGACGACAAAATCGGCAGCTATCGTGTCAATGGTTAAGAGAAATGTCACAGTCAGTTTGTCAAATGGGAGAACGCAAACCATATAGGTACAAGTATCCGAGTATCCGACAGGAGAGTGACAAAGAAGCGATAGACAGAGAAGCGATAGGAAGAGGACCCATCTGACAAATGAGCGACACGACAAGTTTATGATGGACAGAGGCGCGACAATCTTTGTTATCAAATGCAAATTGAAACTGCAAATTGAAACTGAAACCGATTTCTATAAGTCATTCGAGAAAACTTTAAAAAAGAAAGAGAAAAGTGGCTTGGAGGCAGACGAAGCCGAAGAGGCTGCTTGGGCAGAGAGGCAGTATCAGCTGCGCTTTCTCATGAAATATGAAGATGAAATCGACAGCCTGCTGGACAAAGAAGACTGACATTCTACATTGTTGATCACTGCTGCAGATGTAACTACCGTCATGTAATCTGCATCTGTTGCTCGACCTGCAAAACACATTGTGATCACGTTGTACAGTCCAGAGTGAAATAAATACGATTCTGACAAATATGGCAGTACACAGCAATACAATTGTAATCACTGTAGGAATAATCACAAAGGTGCTAAGTTCAAATTAAGGCATCTTCCATTTCTTGCATGCTCGCCAGTTTCAGAACAGACCACACACCACCTTCGTCTGAAAAAAATTGATGATTTTCACATTCTGACAAACAACCAACATCAAGTAATACAAACCTGTCGCTTGCTGGGGCCTTCTTCGGCATCTTTTGTGTGGGTTTGGCTTTGCCGCTGGGCTTCTTGCCCTTGGGAGCCTCCTTGCGGTTAGGCTTTTCCAGCTTTCTTGGCATCACTTGCTTGCTCTCTGGTTTCTTGGTAGAAATTTTACTTCCGCCACCACATGTATAGAACAACAAAGCAATTGTGACCTATGGCGCAGAGTTTGAATAGCCTACCTATTGTGACTTGATTTACCATAGGTGCTCTTCAATTGCTCTGCTGTCGCCTGACTGGTGAGCACAAGATCTGATGGAAAAACTGGGAAATTAAGGGGTTTCCTTTTTTGACGTTAGAGCGCTACACGACCAGAACAAATGTGCAGGGCTTCTCCTTTAATCGTAAAGCGAAACGCAGTTCCAAAACAATGACGAAGTGGATAGTGCAAGCACACGATGTAACATACCGAAACGTGCAGTTGCGTACCTAAGTCTTGCGCAGGAATGTACGCTGTGGCAGTAGTACACAAGACAGCAGCACTAGTACATTTGCGTATACAGCAGTAGTAGTAGTGTACTGTAGGTAAGCACAGCGCAGTGCTTACCTACAGTAAGTGTGCAGGTCGTCAGTGTGCAGGTGGACGTGTTTGCGTTTGATGTTTGGAATGTTGACCACTTTGGCCAGACGCAGCATTCCGGGCCCGTCCACCCACGCTTTGTACGGGAAGTTGAGTCTGCAAAATAAGAGGAGTGGAGTGATAAGCGGTCCGTACACTGAATGCCCCCCCCCCCACCCTCACTTGGCCTGGTACTTGGGCCGCTCGTTTCTCTTGCGCTCCACTTCGAAGGCGTAAACGGCCACTGACAAGCAGTGGTCCGGCACCCAGGCTGGTCTCTATTGGGACCTTGAAGGACCAGTAGTGATTGTCGTCTTCGACTGGCGGCAGCCAGTCTGAATAGTGGCGAGAATTCGTGCTATTTCAACATTGTATAATTGGTCAAGTGGCACTTGCGTTCGATGCTCGGGATCCGATGCTCTCGAAGGTAGTGGATTTTGAGCTCGGTTAGGGAGTAGAAGGCCGTTTTGCAGGCCAGGAAGCAGGAGTTCCCCTGCAAGAAGTAGTAGTGATCTTCTTCCCGGTTTTCGTTTGCAAATGTCAGAGAGGGGATGCACGTGCCAGACTTGCGAGAAAGTGTCTCCCAGCCTGCATCGGTACTTCCCGTAGGTGCAGTCGACTAGCTCGTGGGTCTCCCTCTCGCGTTTGGGAAGCTCCACCCGGCATCCCGAAGTGGCGTAGCTAGAAGAGATTTTTCTTTACTATGGGCAAACTCGGATTGGGACGTTTGGGCTCCGCCGATTGGGCTCCGCCGATTGGGCTCCGCCGTTTGGGCTCCGCCGACTGGGCTCCAGGGACGATTGGGCTCCGGGACGTTTGGGCTCCGGAACGAAATACACAGTTGTTCCATGTTGTGGATCGAGAATACAAGGCAGTGCTAGCTAGTTACATAAATGCAACTGGGACAAAGGAGCGGCAGTCACTGACAAAGGAGCAACAGGCAGAAGAATGACGACAAAATCGGCAGCTATCGTGTCAATGGTTAAGAGAAATGTCACAGTCAGTTTGTCAAATGGGAGAACGCAAACCATACAGGTAGAAGTATCCGACAAGAGAGTGACAAAGAAGCGATGGACAGAGAAGCGATGGCAAGAGGACCCGTCTGACAAATGAGCGACACGACCTGTTAATGATGGACAAAGAAGCGACAACTGCAGTTTCAATTTGCATTTGATAACAAAGATTGTCGCGCCTCTGTCCATCATAAACTTGTCGTGTCGCTCATTTGTCAGATGGGTCCTCTTCCTATCGCTTCTCTGTCTATCGCTTCTTTGTCACTCTCCTGTCGGATACTCGGATACTTGTACCTATATGGTTTGCGTTCTCCCATTTGGCAAACTGACTGTGACATTTCTCTTAACCATTGGCATGATAGCCGCCGATTTTGTTGTGATTCTTCTGCCTGTTGCTCCTTTGTCAGTGATTGCCGCTCCTTTGTCCCAGTTGCATTTATGTAACTAGCTGGCACTGCCTTGTATTCTCGATCCTTAATCCACAACTGGAGCAATTGTGTTCTTAAAAGTATTTCGTTCCGGAGCCCAAACGTCCCAGAGCCCAACCGGCGGAGCCCAACCGTCCCCGGAGCCCAACCGGCGGAGCCCAATCGGCGGAGCCCAATCGGCGGAGCCCAACTGTCCTAGACCGGGGCAAACTTCCCTCTTCCGGCTGACCAACAGACTGACCGGCACGGCAGTTGTAGTGTCTGGCTGAGCTCCGTCAGCGTCTCATTCGGCGACACTGCAAATACGATTCGTGTATTACAGTAGGTATGGCTCTCCTTTCTCTCTCTCTTGTCACTGTACCTATGGGCAGGAGGCCCATATCGTTCGGCTGACAGAAGTCGCAATTGGAGAGACTCATGGCGGGACCGCAGATGTCACAGTACTGAAACGTTGTTCAGGCGTCATGGCGAGTACACCGAGATTGGAATGCGCGAACGAACGGTGTGCTTTCCGCTGCCCGCGCAGCTCCAAATGCGACCGTCCGTGCAAAACTTGTTGCAGGTTTTGCAGTAGAAGGACTGCGCACCGGCGTAGCTGAGCCCCACCCCCTTGCAATCTTTGGCCTTGAGCTGCATGATTTCCTCGTCGGTAGCAAAGCTGGTACATGGAGTGGCTTCCGGCTGCTCTCTCTCTGCCATGGCGTCTGAGTGTCTAGGAACCTTTCTTCGGTCTGCAACAGTGCCAATTATTCGACCGTTGGGAAGCGGAAGGAACCGCCGCGAGCCTATGAGCTTGCGCGTAAGGGGGGGGGGGGGGTAGTCTAGAGTGTGAACTGAATGGTTAGTATTAATTGTTATGGGTTAAAGCGAACGGGCACAGAGTCAACCGTTCGCAACATATGCACAACGAGAGGAACTGAACGTCAAGAGCGAGTGTCAGGAAGGAGTATGGGGAGGGCGCGATCCCTCAAGCGACGGAGGTGACGACAGTCGTCAGCAAGCCGACCGCAGCAACAACAAGACCGGCTAGCCGCGCATTAGTGTGACGGACAGATGAATGGCGTTCGGATCTGTCAGGTCTAGCGCGCACATATCGTTCTGGTAGAGTCTAAAGGTCTCGCTATTGCTCAAGAAGTAGATATCCTTCTTCAGGCTCACGGCCTGTATCAAACTTTCCGGCTGCTTCATGCTGGGATCGATCGTGGGAGCCGTCAGTCTGAAGAGGCAATAAGAAGAACTCAATGGATGCTGTCATTTTGGCAAGATCGCCGCGTGCGTTCCCCACCTACCTGGCCCTGTACTGTCTCTGAGAGGGGAGGTTGGGCAGGAAGGCGTAGATGCAGCACGTGAAGCGCAACGTCTTGCTGTCGCTGATGTTCTGACGGATGGGGTAGCCGATGCTCTCCAGAAGAAAGTCGGTCTTGTCGTAGGTCACCAGAGACAGGGTCTTGACCAGTCGCGACGATCCGAAGAAGAACAGCAGGCTGGCCGTGTCGCTGTCGTTCTTGTCCACTTCAATTGGTGGTACATAGGTGTTTTGGCGTCCCCTCTCACTGGAGATGGGCATTAACATGAGAGTTGCTTACGGTCGGTGTGGGTTATCTTGTGGTCGGTTTTGTAGTGGCGGAAGAGGGCGTCCATCTGGTAGAAGCGGAAGGTCGACGGCAGGGTGCAGGGCCAGTGCGGCTGAATGGAGGCGCTGACACACTCCGTTTACTATACAGTAGAAAGGAACAAAGACGTTACCGGGTAGTTGTAGTTGTAGAGGCAGCACCTGTAGCTGCTGAAGACGCATTCGTTGGCCTCATGTTTCGACCTGTCTCGCACGAGACACTTGATCGGGCAGCCTGATAACACGTTAAAACAATAGGTGTGAAGAAGGTACTGTAGGGGGGTGTGGCAGGTCGGCGGACGTGGGCTCACCGGACACGGCATAGCGACAGGGAGTCAGCAGCTGATTTGCCAGTTCGCTCAGCGTCTCGTTGTACACCACTGCAAACAGAATGAGAGAGTGATGGGACGGCGCCATTTTGAGAGGGAAGGAGGGATGGCGTGGTGATAACGCAAACGAGGGGCAGTACATACAACAGGGAATGTTTTCTTAATCCTCCGAATGGGCGCACCCTATCACCATTCGAAGTAACACATCTATAGCACATGAGAGAGAGAGAGAGATTGAGTGTCAGCGGGACAGAAGGCGCGAATGGAATTGGAAGCGGGCGCGAGCACAAGAAAAATGCGCCGACAGCAGAAGGACCGAGCGCCGTCACTTCTTCTTCAGGCTGACGGATACCGTCAGCTCCGTCTCTTTGTAAGCCGTGCGTTTGATAGTGAGGGCCAGCTCGTGGCTCACGCAGAATTTCTCGTCAGTGTGCAGGTGGACGTGTTTGCGTTTGATGTTTGGAATGTTGACCACTTTGGCCAGACGCAGCATTCCGGGCCCGTCCACCCACGCTTTGTACGGGAAGTTGAGTCTGCAAAATAGAGGAGTGGAGTGATAAGCGGTCCGTACACTGAATGCCCCCCCCCCCCTCACTTGGCCTGGTACTTGGGCCGCTCGTTTCTCTTGCGCTCCACTTCGAAGGCGTAAACGGCCACTGACAAGCAGTGGTCGTCGAAGGCGTAAACGGCCACGTACAAGCAGCAGTGTGGTCTGTGCATTGTCAGTGGATATTTTATTTCACTTTGTGCAAGCAGCAGTGTGGTCTGTGTGTTGTCAGTGGATATTTTCTTTCACTTTGTACAAGCAGTAGTGCGGTCTGTGTGTTGCCGGTGGATATTTTATTTCGCTTTGTACATACAAGCAGCAGTGTGGTCTGTGTGTTGTTGGTGGATATTATACTCCACAAAAAAGTGTGGAGCATATAGCGTTTGTGCGTGAAACGCAGTAATTTGGACCGGATGGGGTTCGCGCGTGCAGCGGCCGATTTGCAAACGGTCTTTTGCGTTGGGTAGGCCTAGTGGGTGGGCAGGGTGGACACCAAACGGGGTCACGCTCCGGGACCCCGTTGGCGGGAAATTCAAAAATTTAAATTTTCAAAGTACTGAAAAAGGCATAGTACAAGGTAGAACTCGAAAAAGTTGCATATAATGGTATATACTATCTTTTGATATGTTGTAGTACTCGATAGTGCCGAACACGGAAAAAAAGAATTGGATCGCTGCGGGACCCATTTTGGCGCCAAATTTGAAAAATTTGCGATTTTTCTCTATTTTCCGACTTTGACGGTTTACTGTGCGCGGTAGGTAGCAGCTAGAGCCGCGAGACCGCTTTTGGTGCTCCTTCCCAGATGTCCTCTATCGAATGAGCCATGAATGGAGAAAATCGGTTGAGACACAAAAAAGTTATCTTGGTGGAACTTTCCGGGGTCAAAAATTGCACTTTTCGCGTTTCTACGTCTGTAGCGCCCGAATGCGTTGCCGGATCGTTCCAAATGTGGTTCTAAATGATTCTACGTTTAAATCTGGCCCAGAAAAGTGTTTTTGAAAATTTTTCAGAGCTACAGTAACCCTGCCGCGTCCATTTGAATTTTGGGTGTCGTGTCGACTTTGGCAATATTATACTTGATTTCGAGGTTTTCGGGGGCGCTGATTACGACTTTGGCATTCGTTTAGCATTTCGATGATGTTTGAACGTACCTATCACGAAATCGCATGCTACTGTACCCCAACTGCAGAATTTCGTTTCTGCGAGTCCATAGGAAGTTAGGGGTGTTGTATATCGATTCTGGGGTATTCTGGGGTGTAGATCACGAATTCGGCATTAGTTTTCCAATTGGGAGTGTCAGGAGGCCACAACAGCATAGGAGTCACCATGCGTAGGAGGTCAAATTTGTGGAGTATACTGCATCCCCCGGACGACTTGCCTGGTTTTATTTCACTTTGTGCATACAAGCAGCAGTGTGGTCTATGGGTTGTCGGTGGATATTTTATTTTACTTTGTACATGCAAGCAGCAGTGTGGTCTGTGCGTTGTCGGTGGATATTTTATTTCACTTTGTACAAGCAGCAGTGTGGTCTATGGGTTGTCAGTGGATATTTTATTTCACTTTGTACATACAAGCAGCAGTGTGGTCTGTGCCTTGTCGGTGGATATTTTATTTCACATTTTACAAGCAGCAGTGTGGTCTGTGCGTTGTCGGTGGATATTTTATTTCACTTCGTACAAGCTGCAGTGTGGTCTATGGGTTGTCGGTGGATATTTTATTTCACTTTGTGCAAGCAGCAGTGTGGTATATGGGTTGTCGGTGAATATTTTATTTCACTTTGTACAAGCAGCAGTGTGGTCTGTGCATTGTCAGTGGATATTTTATTTCACTTTGTGCAAGCAGCAGTGTGGTCTGTGTGTTGTCAGTGGATATTTTCTTTCACTTTGTACAAGCAGTAGTGCGGTCTGTGTGTTGCCGGTGGATATTTTATTTCGCTTTGTACATACAAGCAGCAGTGTGGTCTGTGTGTTGTTGGTAGATATTTTATTTCACTTTGTGCGTACAAGCAGCAGTGTGGTCTATGGGTTGTCGGTGGATATTTTATTTTACTTTGTACATGCAAGCAGCAGTGTGGTCTGTGCGTTGTCGGTGGATATTTTATTTCACTTTGTACAAGCAGCAGTGTGGTCTATGGGTTGTCAGTGGATATTTTAGTTCACTTTGTACAAGCAGCAGTGTGGTCTGTGCATTGTCAGTGGATATTTTATTTCACTTTGTGCAAGCAGCAGTGTGGTCTGTGTGTTGTCAGTGGATATTTTCTTTCACTTTGTACAAGCAGTAGTGCGGTCTGTGTGTTGCCGGTGGATATTTTATTTCGCTTTGTACATACAAGCAGCAGTGTGGTCTGTGTGTTGTTGGTAGATATTTTATTTCACTTTGTGCGTACAAACAGCAGTGTGGTCTATGGGTTGTCGGTGGATATTTTATTTTACTTTGTACATGCAAGCAGCAGTGTGGTCTGTGCGTTGTCGGTGGATATTTTATTTCACTTTGTACAAGCAGCAGTGTGGTCTATGGGTTGTCAGTGGATATTTTAGTTCACTTTGTACAAGCAGCAGTGTGGTCTGTGCATTGTCAGTGGATATTTTATTTCACTTTGTGCAAGCAGCAGTGTGGTCTGTGTGTTGTCAGTGGATATTTTCTTTCACTTTGTACAAGCAGTAGTGCGGTCTGTGTGTTGCCGGTGGATATTTTATTTCGCTTTGTACATACAAGCAGCAGTGTGGTCTATGGGTTGTCGGTGGATATTTTATTTTACTTTGTACATGCAAGCAGCAGTGTGGTCTGTGCGTTGTCGGTGGATATTTTATTTCACTTTGTACAAGCAGCAGTGTGGTCTATGGGTTGTCAGTGGATATTTTAGTTCACTTTGTACAAGCAGCAGTGTGGTCTGTGCATTGTCAGTGGATATTTTATTTCACTTTGTGCAAGCAGCAGTGCGGTCTGTGTGTTGCCGGTGGATATTTTATTTTACTTTGTACATGCAAGCAGCAGTGTGGTCTGTGCGTTGTCGGTGGATATTTTATTTCACTTTGTACAAGCAGCAGTGTGGTCTATGGGTTGTCAGTGGATATTTTAGTTCACTTTGTACAAGCAGCAGTGTGGTCTGTGCACAGTGGTACAGAGAGGGTACCCTAGCAGCGGCGAAGAATAAATAAAGGCACGCGGCCGTGCGGAGAGAGGCGTGCCCAGAAGGCGTGGCCTCTTTCAAAAGAATGGGGTCTTCACACGTCCCTTTTGCGCAGAGTGTACCGTAAGCAACGCTCAGACGCGCGCATTTGGTTATTCAGCATAGCGTCGACGACGCAGGGGTTGCAGTGTTTGACATTCGGTGTTGCTTGAGTTGAGTCGAGCTTCGAGAGCGAGTTTTGAAGCCAAAAGATGGATGTGCTGGAAGTACTGAAGTCGCGAGTTGACGCCGCGAAGTGTGCGGTGAAGGCGCGAGAGTCAGCCCTGAAGAAGACACTCTTGT